>VWPU01011856.1:0-92908 GCA_013398955.1 Callaeas wilsoni
GGCCCCGGCCCCGCTCCGCCGCACCTTCCCCGCCGGCCGATCCCGCCGCCGCGCCGGCCGCGGGCACACGGGGCGGCCGGGAGAGGGAGAGGGAAGCGCCGTGCTCTGGCACAAGTGCGTCTCCCTCCCCTCCTCCGCCTCGCAACACGCCCCCCTCATGCCCCTGCCCGCGGGGGCGGCGGGGAGACGGGGGAAAGAGGCTCCGCGGTGCTTCCCTCCTTCCCTCCATCCCTCCCTCCCGCCGCCGCCCCCCGCGCGCGGGCGCGGACAAAGGGGAGGGGACCAACACCTGGCGAGCGCCGGTCTCTTTGTGGGGCAGGCGCGTCCCGCAGCCCCGCCGGCGATGGGGAGCGGGCGCCGGTCCCTCCCGCCCGCCCCGGGGACCGCGAAGGAAGGAAGGTACGGGGGTGGGGGGCACTTACTCGCCTGCCCTCGCCGCGCACCTTCACGCCGCTCGCCCTCAGCCTCAGCCCCTCCCTCCGCGGCCGCCGGGGCGCTGGAAGTTCAGGCGTCGCCGGCCATTCCCAGCTGGCGGCTCCGTGTTTCGGGGGGCGGCGGCGGGCGCGGAGCGTCCCCGGCGGCTTCACAATAGACACCGGGCAGCGCGCGCGTGTCTCTGTGTGTGTGCGCGTGTGTGCGCGCGCGGGGGGCGGGGCGTCTCCCGGCGCGCCGAGCCGGGCGGGAGGGAGCGGGGGGGAAGCGCTGTTTACCCGGCGGCCGAACCCGGCCGCCCCCCCACCACCGCCCGATGCTCGGGCTGGTCCATGCGCTGCCGCCCCCCACCCCGCGGGCGGGCAGGTGGTACAGTCCGGCCCTCCGGGCTCCCTCTCCCCGGCGCGGGCGGGGCGGGGCCCCGCCGCTGTGACGCAACCGAAGCCGGGTACGCCGGCGGCCAATCAGCGCGGGGGGGGCGGAGCTCCCCGGGGCACGGCGCGGGTCCGGGGGGTGACAGCTGGGGGTCCTGTGGGGCTGGATTCCCCGCTCCGCTGCCTTCTGCCGAAAAAATGGCGGAGACGCTTTGTGTGCGGGAAGATGTGGGAGGCTGGGAGCTCTCCCCGGGCTGTTGAATATTTTCCCCTGCCGCCACACGAAGTGCAGGCGAGCGCAGGGGGGAAACTTCCAAGCGCGGCGCCGCGTTGCATGCTGGAGCTTGTAGTCCTGCTGTGGAGTCCTGAAAGGTTAAGCACCCTCAACAGCCAAGGGGGATGTACCTCCTCAAGCGCCTGTATATACCGTAACAGACCATAATTTATCTTTTAGAGTGTGTTTCCTGTTTTAACGAGCCACAATTTTAAGACGCAGCCCCACCCCGTTCGTTCTGCGGGGGTAGGGACGCCTCGAGTCCTGCGGAGCTGCCAGGACCTGCCCGTCCCGTCATTCCCCGCGCCAAGATGTCGGCGGCGATCGCCGCGCTCGCCTCTTATGGCGGCTCCGACTCGGAGCCCGACTCGGAGCCTGAGACCGAGGGCGGCTCCCAGTGCTCCGCCGCCGTGCTTGCCAGCCGCGACGCCGTGCTGCACCTCCGGGCGCCGCCCGCCGCGCCCCCAGCCCTGCCCGTCGATGCGGCCCCGGAAGTAGCCGTGAAGGTAGGCATCCCTCCAGGGCCCGGGCCGCCCGCCTGCCCGGCGTTGTGTCCGCACCGCCGGCCTCGGGACAATGCTGGGGACAGCCCTGGAGCAGCCCCAGGCTGGGGAAAGGAGGCGGAAGGGGCGCGGTGCCGGCAGGGGTGCGTTGCCCTGGCCCTGCCCTGCCTTGCCT
This sequence comes from Callaeas wilsoni, assembly GCA_013398955.1. Lineage (NCBI taxonomy): Eukaryota > Metazoa > Chordata > Aves > Passeriformes > Callaeidae > Callaeas > Callaeas wilsoni. Next base: position 1,759 of record VWPU01011856.1, read on the forward strand.
TGAGGTGTGGGGTTCGGAGCTGTGGAGGGGAGGGCGAGTGTCGGGGAGCTCCCGTGGGTTCCAGCTGCGGGGGTTAAGTTTATTAAAGCGTGTTAGCTCCATCTCAGAGCGTGCCTTGATTACAATTCCTTAGATACTTGTTTGCTGTTCCCTGTGTAAGGTGTTTTCCTAGGTCGTTTTCCCGGGTGGTGGGATGAAGTCGATACTTGGTAGGGTGACTGTAGCTGAATCCTGTTCTAAAGGGCAGCCTGAAAGCTAATTGGTATTTCTATTTCGTTATTGCTGAGGGAACCTTTATTTTCCAAGTTCAGCATCATCTTGGCTCACTTTTGTGATACCAGAAAGGGAGGGGGGAGGCTTCTGGTTTAGCTTTGGGGTTTTTTGTACAGGCGACAAATTTGTAATCGAAAGCATACGTCTTGCCATGATAACTGTCACTGTTACTGTCCTGCTGCCACTTGCTCAGAAAAGTTTCTTGCCTTGTGACCAAGAGGTGGATGGACTCTTTGACTTTGTTGTCATTAGTTAATTCATATTCTATCACAATTTATCACATTTTTGTGTAGATGTTGTATTGTATATAGTAACTGCATTTGTTTATCTCTTAGAGACTTGGAAATCTGGCTTCTCAAGTTGCAGCATCCAGCAGGCACTCTTGTTCACGTTTCAAAAGAAGTGCCAATTAGCATCTATAATATTTCCTGAATGTTGATGATAAGTCGCAAGTAGCACTGGATGTACTTTTCACCACCCTTAGGCCTGTAGCAACAGGTTTTCCCTTTGCCATGCCAGTACAAAGGTGGTGCTTTATGTAGTTGTTCAGGAACTGACATCAGGGAACTGATCTGAGTTTCAAAAAAACAAAACACTGGTGAAGTTATTTGTCCTTGGATCCATTTGTTGATCTGGTTTGCACAAATGCTGTGCTGGTGCAGATAAATCTCCAGTGCAGAAACAAGCAGCTGGAGAAAAGAGCTAGGTGTCAACAGCATGTTCAGTACAAAGCTGTTTGCCAGGCTGGAGGGATATCCACCAGCACATCTAGGACTGCGTCTGCCTCAGACAGAATGCTAACTAAGATGAAAAGGGTGTGAGGCTTCTCAATATCAAGATGTTTGATTATAATGGCTATAAGCTTTACTTGTAGACAGAGATGAGGTGCATATAATTGCAAAGAGCAACAATTTCAAACTGAGGCTTTCAGAACACAGCATACTGGAGCTTCTTTTAGCACCACAACCTACCCTGAGGAACAACAGGTCATTTCCTTGTAGAATTATATCAGGCTTTCTTGTCGAACTTTTAGGGTTCGAGAAATAACTGCACGTCTTGTATGCCTCATGTTCTCAACACCTTCTACGTCTAAAAATGATAGTGTCCCACTGGTCAGCAGCGGAAGCTTGCCGGACACCCCTCAGGAATTTACCCTGATTCTTTAGAATTAGAAAGCCCTTACTGAACAAGTGTGAAAGGCATGGTGTTTTGAGAGTAAGTCACAAGTCCTCTCTAAGTACAGGCCTGGAAAAACAGGAAGCTGAGTAAGGAGGAAATCAAAGTTACAGTTCATTAATATCACTTCTCTTGTGCAAATATTGCTTTGACACAAATACGGATCAAGTATTCTTAAGTGCGTAGATATTTGTTGCACAAAGGACCAGAAATGGGTAACAAAAGATGACAGTAAGAAGGGAGGTTAGAAGGGTTAGTCATACAATAAATATAAGCCACAGCTTGCATTTTTTGCGGTTGAGAACACAAATCATAAATGGTCAGTCTGCACTCTAACTGTTTTACCTGTTTCTGGTTCAGAATTTTGGCCTGTTAACTGGCATAGACCTTTGACTTATGTATGCTTTAAAGAGGAATGGGTCCTCACTCTCTTTAATAGCAGGCATCATTGTTAGCACATTCAGCTGAAAGCATTTGGGCTACTGAAGTGTGCATATCAAATATAGCCCTAAGATGTTACTCCAATATGTATTTCATTTTTCTATAGAAAATCTGCTGAATCCTTCTTTCAAAGTACATCATAGTTACATAAAATCACATTTCTGTGAAAATAATTATTCTGTAATTGAAAGCTGTACTAATGGTTGGTAACTGTGTTTTAAAAGTTTGAGGGGCTGGCTTTTGTTACAGCCTCTTCTTACAGTCTGCTTCTTGAAATAGGCCTATTGCTGATCTTGATGTTAAATTACTCATAATAGATAACAGCTATAATTATTGGTGACTTCAATCCAGTAATACTTCAATTCTCGTTCTAAACTGGAAATCCCACTGGATGAAAGTTGCATGTAACTGTTTTTAACGCCACTAAAATCACCTGAGGGAAGACAACAGAGGATGAAAGTTTGTGCTTCTGGTCCCTTCATGCAGAAAAAGGTAGGTTTTAACTGCAGGACATTCAGAGAGGGACAGCGGGGCTGAAGAAGTGTTCTGCTTCTGTATGAGGAAGTATTGAGAAGGCCAAAAGAGATTGCTGAGGTGTAAAATATGATAGACACCTATAAAATCATTAAATGGCTCAGAGAGGGAGTTAAATACTCCCTGTCTCTTCCATTACAGCAACTATAAGCTGTCTAGTAGGAGTTAGGTTCAAAGCAAATAAAAGGATGCAGCTCTTCATGCAATGCGTAGAAGGGCTTATTGTCATGCCAAGAAGTACTGTGTGTTGAAGAATTTTGCATTGTTACAAGGAGAGTCTGGACAAGTACTTGGAAGAGATCCATTGAAGGATGAGGTGTCAATAAATACACAGATTTCCTCAAGTCTCACCAAGACCTGAAAATATTTGGCTGTTGGGAGAGTGCAGGAGTATCATCATATACCCTTGCCCTGCTCTTACTCTCCCCCACATGCCAAGTTTCCATAACACTGTTTTTTTCTTTTGTGAGAACAGTGGATAAGTTAATCAAGATGTTTTCTTTCTCCAAATATATCATCAGGCGGTAGGTAAGCATGACAGTGTTGTAAATAGAGGCCGCTCAAGAAAGGGAAGGGAGCCCAGTTGCCAACAACCAGGCCATTGTCAAACCCAATTATAATTAATTTTCCTACAGTTTCTACTTCTATGAAAAAAATCACCCTGACATTGCTGACAGTTTTACCTTCACTTTTGAATTATAAATGTAGAAGGAAATTCAGGAAATTGCACTTTCTGTGAAGAAATCACTTCACAGGAAATGTTGCAGCTAAAAGCATTGCTTTTGAGAGGACATTTATTGTTTGATCTCTATCCAGGGTAAGACTCAGATTGGAGCAGATTTTATGATACTTCTCTACAGTGTGCTCTTCAGTAGTCTTGAGGAGAGACATTTAACTGGGTTGAAATAACTAGGCTGGCCCAGCCCAGTACAGGAGCTGGAGGATCTGGGGCTGACTATAATGTGAGAAGGGGTTGGAAGCATCAGTTCCCTTTGAATCTAGTTTACCTTTGGCACTGTGCAGGTTTGCAGAAGAGTTTTACATAAGGGGAAGAAATGGACTTCAGTCACACTTCTTAATGTTTTTTAAAACCTAATCCTGCTGTCTATGGAGAGAAGAAAGGTACAAGGTGGCATGTGACAATTCTGTAGCACTGATTGAACATTAGTAGACTTGGGAAGTGTTACTTGTTAGGAATGTTTGTCTTCTTTGACATGGTAGGTTTTCCATCTTTCTTTGACACAAAATATCTTGTAGAGAGTAGATGTTTAGAACCTGTCATCTTGCAGGATCCTGGGAATCCAGCCTAGTTCAACAAAACCATTTAGCATATGCGTTTCTTGCTGGTTTATTTTTATTCTGTTGAAGTTAGTGAGGCGGTCATTTACTGTCAGGAGTGCGTGAATGGCTAGAAAGAATAAAAGCTGATAACAGCCATGTCTTAATATTGGAGCTTCACTGCAAATGCTATTTATCTCTTGGTAATAAATTTGTAAATCTTTAGAATGAGATAATGTGCATTTGACAGCCCAAGTGGTTTAGGCAAGAATTGATAACTGACAAACTGCTTAAGTCTCAGTGGCTCATGGGATGAGGTCTTAATTTACCACATTTTAATGTGATTGATAATTAAAACTAATTAACTGTTATGGAAAGCAGCCTGCCCTTTTTAGCTATTTGACTAACTAGTAATGAATTTACCTGGGGAAATTGAATGTTGTAGGTTTATTATCTGAAATGTCCAGGAAAAAAAAGAAAAACCCCCAACACGTAGACATCAAAACTCTCTGCTTGCATGAGATGAAGCTTGAAAACATAAGCCACATTATATTCTTTCTAAAGAACAGAATTCCCATCCAGTGTTGCTGCGCACTCTGCACCTTGGTCTTTTTATTTAAGGCTTTGCTTTGTTGCCTATTAGAGGGATTTTGCCTCTGTTTAATGAAAAAAAATGTTTTTGTCTTGCATGCCCATAAAGAAACTTCTAGCAAGCTTTTTTAACATAATTTTTTTATTATTGAACTATTTTTTATTGTATAAATCAATTAATTTTAATAGAAAGTAACACTATTGTTTTATAGCATTTGGGTAGGAGTTTTTTTGAAGAAAAAGAGGACTGTGGCATGTTTAAGGAACCTGTTAAGGAGGAAAGTTAATCTGATTTACTGTATTTGTAGTCTAAAATCCCTTCTATTTCCTGTCTTTCTTATGCTTTAAAGTGGCCAAGCTTTATGGTAGGACTGAAGGAGCATGCCTTGGAAGGAACCAGACATTTGGTGATCTCTGGGGAGTTAGAATGAAACACCTTCTTGTCTACACTTAGCGTCAAAAGCTTCTTTCTCTCTCAGGATGGATTCCTTAGGCAATGCTAATACTCCAGAGTACAGCCCTGGGTGCCATTCCCCTATAATAGTGTGATTCTGTTTTGTTAAACAAAAGGTGCAAAAGGACAGCCTTTAACTATCAAAAGAATTTTTTTACCTCATCAAATCATCTCTGAACTGTAAAGCAACCTGATATTGCAAGTAAGTAGACATCACGCCTATTAAAAAAAACAAAACCAACACAACCAACACTGTAAGTAGTTTGGTGAAATGACATTGTGTGCCTCTTTTTGCCTTGCATCAGCAGTGATTCTTGCATCTCTGTGGACACACACTCTTTAACCTGTCTGCCAAACTTCAGTGGATCTATGGACAGAGCATTTTCAGTTTTTGGTTGTCCTTATTTCTGCAAAGTTGTATAATCTCTTCTGTGCTGAATTAGATTGCTCAGTTTTTCTATACAGGTCATATTTTTTTAGGCCTTTGATCATGATTTTTTTTTTCTTTTGGACACTTTTCAATAGCATGTGTCCTACCTGACATGTGGTGCCCAATGTGGCGAGTGTATTTCAATTGGGTACTTCTTACTAGGGCTGAGAAAAGCAGAGAAGTGACACACAGAGCTGAGTTTGCAGCTTCTTTCTTTTATATTTTTCAAGATAGCCATATTCAGTAAAACATAACTTCCTAAGACCTTAATTCTTCAGTTCCAGGTTATATGGGGTGTACGGCCTTTAATGATATTACAGCATGCCATAAAGCCCATATTAATACAGTTTCTGAGTTGCAGCAAACACCAGCTGCTTCTCTGCCAGTTGCAGAGCTGAACTTCTTTCTTTCTCTGGAGGAACACTGTATCTGTCTGAGAGCTTTTTGACCCCCCTTTTTATGATTCCTGTGCCTTTGAGAGTGGAAGTGATCTAGGGTAATACTTAGCCCTTCACTGAAATCACAGATGCCCTCCTCTTTCAGCTTAGCTACTGATCATCTCCTATCCCACAGAGCCACTTGTGTCACACTTCGCACATAAGCTACATGATGAATTGCTCACCTTAGGCTTTTAGATAAATCATTCCTGTGACCAAAGGAAAAGCTACAGCACGGCAGAGAGGCGATCTCTTAGATTTCCTTATCTCAGTCACAGCTCTGCCAGGCTGCTTCTCCTGTGATCCCTTCCCTGTTAGCTGGAGCTATGGCAAGTGCATCTAGAATGCATGCAGTTAAGGCTGTTGCCAGCATAAAGGCACAGTGTTGTGAGACCTTTATTAGCTTTTCTGGGTCCTAGAAAGATGAGTTCTGCTGAAATGGTCTTCTGGCAATGCATGCAGTTGTACCCAGAGATCTTCACCATGTGCAGAGGCTGCTGATGAGTTCTTTCCTCTCATCTAGAGAAAAAAAATTAAGCCACAACCAAAATATGCCAATGCAGCTAACTTGACAGTTGGCGAAATGAATGATGGGCTAAGTTAATATTTTTAATGTTTCTGCTACTTACTACAGTCTGGTAACGCTGTACAAAATGGCACTTGCCAGATGCTGACCAAAGGATAATTTGTCTGCTGCAATTTGTACTCTTGCCATAGGCTAACATTTGGCAATACGTTGTGTCAATACTTTATGTTCCTATCAAGATTTCATTTTTTAAACACACTGAGAAAGTAAAATGGGTAGTTGGACCACATTCAAATTATTATTTAGTTTAAAGCAAAGTGATGTAATGAAAAGATAACCATTATGTGCTTCAGCAGCATGTTATGAGATTGTCATTTGATAGCCTAATATATGAAAACGTGAATAAGACTGAAGGTCTTGAGGAGCATAGCTCTGATAAATATAACATGTGCTTCAATTTCAAGGCTCGGTGATTTTCACACAGAAAGAATGTGCCTGCGGTGGTCTAGGAGTGAACATATTGTGTGGCTTTCAAGTGACTCAGCACTGTTCCACCAGCAACGAAGTAGAACCAGAATTGCTATAATCCTCCAGCGGAGGATCGGCTTTCATGGCACAATCTGTTTCTTTTCTCAATTACCAGGCAGCATATAATAGAACTTAACAGGAAGAAAAGAGGAGGAAAAATAGCAGAACTGAAAAATTCTTGGCATTTTCACAAAACTGGTTTTTTTCCTTTTTCGGATTAAAGAGCAGGGAAAAAAAGGTCTTAATTTCAAGTAAACTGATCACTGTTTAAATGTCACTAACCATTGATCAGATAAATTTTGCCTTATTACCAATTACATTCATTATTATTTTCTCAAAGTTTGAGTTTTGTGGAGAAGATGTGAGGTGTAGCTGGAAGAGTAAGCTGCATGATGTGACTCGAAAAAGTTGTCTGTGGAAAATGTCCTCACGACATGGAGCAGTGAAAGGAAGTGTAAGTTTGTAGGTAGCACAGGTTCAGAAGTGGTTTTGGTATGCTTCTGTTCTAACCGAGGACGTGTGGGTTTTTTGCTGAATGACAGGGTTAGGCCTGCTGTGCTGTTTCCAGGCAAGTTCATGGTGTATGAAAGTCAGGGCTGTGAATGTACCAGTAGCTGTTGTCATCCAAGCCCAGTGAATCGGAAAGGTTGTGTGATGAGAAAAATGAGGTCAGGCCGAGAACTGGTAGTGCTGAGGGTTTAGGCAAGATCGGTGCAATGGCTGGACCTGCCTGTTAAAGTAATTGATAACGTGGTGAGAGTAAAGTTTTCTGGTTGCACTTAACAGTTCTAGTAAGTCAGTGGCCCTAGTAGAAAAACAATTAATGGGATTGCTGATGTCATGGTTTTGTTTTGAGTTTAACACGCTTTTATTTTCCTTTGTTGAGCAGTTTTAATCAAATATAATCAGGTAACAAGCCAAAGATCTTTAGGTACTGTTTTTCTTTTCTGTGTTCTAGAAAATCAGGTTTTAAAATCTTTTAAATCTTGTATGCATGAGCAAATTTGTAAATTTGTAATTGACCTGCTGTTGAATTGGGGAGGAAAAAAAGCTTCTGGGCGTAGCATGTCAGAGAATAGCTAACAATATTAAACAACTTAAGAATGTGCCATTTTGCTCTTTCAAGATACTATAATACAAAGCAAGATTGAGTTTATTTGAGGTAATTTTCTATTAATGAAGCGACTGCTAAAATTTGATTCTCTGTTGTGCCACTTTCTTCTGTAAGTTACAAATGCTTTGGGATCCTGTTGTAGGTAGGGGCTGACTAAGCAGTGATGCTAAGACAGCTTTTTCAGTATGATTACTAGGGATTTGGTCAACATACTAGCACATTCTGCATCCTTTTCAATTGTTATTTTTTAGAATAAAGATACAGGAAGCAGTGACAGTAATAATTCTGCAAAACAACATTCTCCTTCATTAACTGAGGTCTTGATAAGAGGAGGAGTTCTGTTGATGTGAAAGAGCCTTGGTAAAGCTCTGAAACCAAGTCTTTTTGGGCACTGCTACCTTATCAGGGGTTTTCTTTCTTCTCTGTCTTCTGTTTCGGCTGCATATGCCCTTCTGAATTTTTCCCTATGAGTTGCTTGAAGTTATTCTTTTGGTTAATCCCTCTTTCTTGTCCCTTCATCTATCAAGTTAAATTTTTGTCACAACAGGCTCGTGAATGTGTTTAAGTACTAAAGCTGAATTACATTTATACCTTTTGGTATAAAAATGTACCTTTTGGAATTAAGGGATTGTTGGATTCTGTGAAAATCATTGTTATGCTTAATGTTTGTGCTGATACTTAATTTTTTTTTTTTTTGCAACTGTCTTTCAGAACAGTTACTTCTGATTTCTGCCTTATACCGTTTGTAGAACTCTAGCCTTCATACCTTTATGTTAAATTTGTGACCATTTTAATTGGTTCTTCTTTACAAGTCTGGTTTTCAAACATCCTTGGAAAATAAAAGCTTTCCTCCAATCTTGCTGCTGTTTTTAAAACATGTGCATGAAACCTTTAAATAAAAAGAAATAATTATTCACATGTATAAATCTGCACGTGTCTTAGACAAGTTTTTCAGTGCCTCACACTGGTTTTGCAATCAATATTTTTTAAAAATAGAAGCTTTGGTCAAGGTGCTGTTCTCCTTTCATAATGCTGAAAGTGTCAACTTGAACTAGAGCCCTAATTTGGACTGAAAGAAGGTAATGTCATATATTTGAAAGTCTGTGTGTGAAAAATGGGTTATTAATATATCTGTTTTATTTCAGGAAGATGTGGAAACAGGAGTCCACCTTGATCCTGCTATCAAGGAAGTTCAATACAATCCCACTTATGAAACTATGTTTGCACCTGAGGTAAGGAACAATGTTGGTTTTTAGAGCAGAAATGCCTTTGACTTAAAGGACAGAGGTTCTGTAAATTTTGTGTGAATTTCCTATAAGACAACTTCTTTGGAAGCTTGCTGCATTTTTGAATATAGTTTGGGCAAACTAAAAAATAGATTCTGTATAAGTGTGTTGGTATTTTTAGTGCTTGGATTTTAATAATTTGCATAAAGCTCTTCTAAGAAGAGTCTTAAAGCATTTATCAGATTTATAGCTACGAAAATTAAAAATTAAGCTGGGAAAATAGCATTTTAAAGATGTTGAGTTAAACATGAGCTGCATTGAAGTGGTCCTTTATTATTTTCACATTTTTGCTATTTACTCGTGCTCATTAGAGCAGGATTAACATTTGTAAGACTTGCAGATATAAGACTTTTAAGAGGAGTATTTAACATTAAAATCAGAGTATTTTCAGTTTAATTATTCACATCAGTATTAAGAATTTTAGTAACTTGAGCTATGCTAAATTTGTATAGTGAAAAGCCATTTAAGACTGAATTTAGACTGCCTGGTGCCATGTGAACCACTTTCCATTTTATTGTAACTGACAGGATATCTGAAAGATAAAAATAGCTGTTCAAACATTTAACTTTTTTCCGTATTTAAGTTCTTTGCACAGTTTGTCTTCTGTTCACCCAGGGGTTAGCATTCTAGATAGACAATTACTGCATTAATCTCAAATTTCTACATCAGTTATGCTTTATGTTTAGCAAACCTTTTGAGGAGTCACATAAATTGGCCTTTTCATAGCGAGCTTGCACTTTGCGACATATCAAAGCCATGACGTGTGCGAGCAAAGGACTAATTTAAGCTTCCTCCAGTGGTGCTGTGTGTAAATGTTTTGGTTAGGGAAACCTAATGTGGGACAGCCTTGCATTTTGTCTTCTGAATGCTTGTACTGGTCCCATTCTGAATGACAGTATATGTTGGTTCTGTCAAGTATCAACAAGTCGAGTAGTCGATATCAACCTGAGCTCTGTGCCAGTAATACAGGCTAGAAAGTTCAATCCTGAAATCAACTGTTCAGAACAACTCTGTGATTACTGTGTAAAATAACAGATTAAGGAGCTTATTCAGTAGTCACAAAAAAATTTAAAATTGAAGTGATTTTTCATTACCATTTTTGAAAGACAGGTCTCTAGGTTTTTTTCTGAAAAAGTAAATACACAAAAATAACAAATTACTAATTCTGCTCCACCTTGTTTTAACTTTTTTTAATGAAGTTTGGACCAGAAAACCCATTTAGGACTCAACAAATGGCTGCACCTAGAAACATGCTTTCTGGATATGCAGAACCAGCTCACATCAATGATTTCATGTTTGAACAACAAAGAAGAACATTTGCAACCTATGGTAAGTCCTTAACAATGGAATTCACCTCCATCTTTATCATACCAGGTTGGACAAATAACGTTGGTCTTGATAGAACAATTAATAGGACTGTAACTTCTGTAAATTGCTTTTTATCAGAAGTAATAAAATGGGAAAAAGCTTTTGAATGAGAATCCATATGAATAGAGATCATAGTATTTATTTGGGAAAGCTCATTTTGTAATTCCCTTTTGAACTGTAATCCAGTGTATGATCTCTTACCAAGCTCTCTTAATTCATCCTTCCATTAGTTGCATCAAGTGTAGAAAACACAAATCAAAATTTCACACTTTTCACATGACTAACTGTAGATCTGTTATGCAAATAGATTCTTTCATGTGATTCTGACTCTCAAAACCATAAGGAAGCCTTACTGAGTTGTCAGGTTCTTCAGTGGGTGCCTCTTGACACAAACTGAATGAACTGGATTTGCAGAGAATGGGAATGCATCAGCAAAATAGTCTTGGCAAAGACAGACCCAAAGAACTCTGTGTTGGTGGTCAGTGTAAAAACTGCTTTCTTGTCTTGAATAACATTTTCACTTGTAAATATTGACATTTGAAAAATAAAACATTTGAGTCTTGGGGAAGCTTGAGGTTCAAACAGACTTTTTATGAATTGTAAGAAAATTTTTTTTATTTTTTTTTTTTAGATAGGAAAAATATGGAAAGACTATGGATTCTAAACATTCTTTTGGACACATTTAAAAGAACAAAGCTTCCATGTGTTTACATATAACAATAATTAATTTTTCTTCTATGTTTCATTGTAAGCTTATATTTCTGTTTTAAGTTTGATTGCAAGTGCTCGTTCAGATGAAGTATGCTTTATATACTTGAAATTCAGTTTATTAGGCAAGATCTGATACTTCCTGTGTTAACTTAAAATGTCACAACACTCAACTTTTTGCACAACAGATTTGCGTCTTTCTTTATTCATATTTACATTCAAAATACTACTTCTTGCAAACTGTTTTGCCTCAAAAATCACCTTCCTAAACAAGTATCCTTAATTTCATTAGGGCTTTATGCATGCCTGAATTCACTTGCTGCATTCTGTGATGCATGAGATTATGACTTTATTGCCAACATCTGTGGTAACTAAGTATTACAGAGGAAGAAAATGCCTAAGTGTGAGAGACTACCACATACTCAATTTTTCTTTGTATTTGAGGTTTTTTAGATGCTTTCTTGTAAATGTTGAAATATAGTAATGACAGAGTTTTTCTCTTACATAGTTTTAGCTAATTGGTACTTTTCACTGAGTTGTTAGGATGTAGAATACAAGCAAAATGACAATATCAAGAAATGGGTATCTAGTCTCATAGCATAATTTTAACTTACTTGATTGTAATTTTGATATTAGAACTTGACAGTGCAGATAGGAGCCCGCATTCAAGATCTGAATAGACAGATTAGGTTTCGTTCTGTGAAATTAAATGTAACATTTTGTGGAGTTGGGCATTTTTGTGTGTGTAAAATAGATACTGGGAAAAAGTGTCTGTAGGCATATAGTGTTTGGTTTGGGGTTTTTTATTTGAAAAGTGTTGTTTGGAGAAAGACAAAGCTAGTAAGTCTACTCAAAACTGCTTCTATTGGTTATGCCATCACTGTATAGCAACTGCCTTGAAAGCTGTATTACAAGTGAATAGAAAAAAGTGTTTTTAAGCCTTATAACATTGGCAACTGTGCAGCTATCATTCAGCTTTCTAGAAATATTCAATAGATAATGATGTGGATACAGTGACAATGGAACTATTAAAAGGCTGAGATACAGATAATTTAAACAGCAAGAACCAGCACTGAGAAGCTGAAGTTCAAGCTAGAAGATGCAGTAAGTGAGCATGATATTATGGCTCAGTAGAAGATCTGTTAAAAACAGCACTCCTTTAAGTTGTCCAAAAGTTATCTATTAAAAATTTCAGTATTTTCTTTTTCCATTTGGAAGGATGTAATAAATATCTTCTCAGAAAACACCAGGTATAAAAATGCAAGTAAAATTGATAGGCATAAATCCAAGCCATGTATCTTTTTCAAGACTGAGTCATAACCTATTAGAAGAACAGGAGTAAACCTCTCTTTTAAAAGCTGCAGATCTTGAGACTTCTGGTCTCTGTTACTCTGTTTAGCACCATTGCACTAAGGCAGGAGGTCTTGAACAAATCTGCAGTAGCTGGCAAGTAGATAAGCAGTGACTGTAAATGAAGGATGAGGGTAGTAAATGAGATCATGTATCCAAAACAGCTCAACTGTCTGTGTCTTTCACCAAAAAAAAGAGGCAGCTTTATATTATATATGATCCTGAAAGTTAGTACATATTCATTGAGAAATCTATATATTAATCACAATCAAAACCCAAGCATTTTTTGGCCACTAGTCTTTCTTATCTACTTCTTGTGCAGTAAATATTCCCTCTTAAAAGTACGTTTTTCTTATGATGATTGGATAGCTGAGAACATCCATGCTGTCATTAACTGAGGGTCCCTCCAGCCCTTTATTCCATTAAACAAGTGGGCAGCAATGGGTATCTAGTGAGGAGTAGAAGAAGGAAGCAAGAAAATAGTGATACATCTGAATACTTCTTTTCAATACACAGTCTGTCAACCAAGGGCAATGCTTATATATTTTTTAATTTTCAGTCAATTAGTTGGGGGTTTTCTGTTTTTTCTTTTTGACAAACTTTTCCAGCTGCTTCTTGAGCCCCTACAATTTTTCTAAGTACATAATAACCTCTTTCAGGCAGCTCTGCAGCTTAGCAGCTCCTTGTGTGAGGAAGTATCTCTGTTTTGAATTTGTGGAACTTAACAGCTTTCTAGTTTGACTCCATATCCCCTAGTCTCTTATGCTGGAAAACAAAATGAGCAATCATTTCTTATTCACCATTTCTGTGTCATTCCTTATTTTATAGATCTTGGCCATAGCTTCTTCTCAGGCTGCTTTTTTTTCCCACCTGAATAGATCTGATCAATCTTCTTCTTCCTCAGTTGCAGCCTTTTCATGCCTGTGGCTGTCCTTGTCTCTCTTCTGTATCTCTTCTAGTTCCACTGTATTGCTCCTAAGATGGAGAGCAAAGCTGTGCACAATGGTTACATGTTAATCTCACTGAATTTGTTCTGTGAGTAACTTGCTCAAAGCTACTTGCTCCATTTTTCCAGATCATTTATCAATATGTTGAATGTCATAGGCCCGAGCATGAATCCGCCAGCTACTTTCCTGTGCTGTGCAAACCAACCATTTATTCTTGACAGTGTTTTAATAACTTTTCATCAATTGATCAGGTAAGGACCTCTGGGTTTTTTAAAGTGTTTTTGAGGCACCCTGTAATCAGTCTAACTAGGTTTCATAAAGGTATCCAAGATCAACTAAGCTTTGCTCATTCGCGTGAATCTGCGGATTGTCACCTCAGAAATATTCTGGAGGTTTTGTCATTGTAATTTACCTGTAGAGAAAATTGTGGTTCTGCTCTCCTGCAATATATAATGCTCATCCAAGTGCATTCTAATTTCCTTTATTGTAGTTTCTACTCTTGAGTCTTCTAACCGTACAAATGTCTAGCAGGTTGATCTGTAGTTCTCCATATCTCCTCTGAAACGTCTTTTGAAAGATGGCGCTGTATTCGATACATTCCTTCTCTGTCGTACTGAGGTGATATTAGGTGAGAATATCTGCACTGTGGTTTGACTTTAGATCTCTTGAGTGACTGCCTCTGGTCCTGGTGTTTTGTTGCCACTTATTTGACTTTTTAGTCTCCTGGCATTTCACTTTGAGGTAGATATGGTGTCATGTTACCCATAAAGAAAGGTTCTGGCACAAGAGACTACCCAAGCTCCACCATAATCACTTGTTGAATACAACCTTCACAGATGCACTTTTCAGTCCTTGATCATCTGTTGGCCTACACGCTGTCCGGTACACTTTCTGTCCCTGCCAGTTTTGACAAAGCACAAGTGTTAGTTTTTGTATCTTGTAAGATTTCCCTTGCTTTTGGAGGCAGGCTGCCTTAGTATAGTGTTTACTTTGTCTTCTGGAGTTTGGTCTTTGTATTTTCCACATCTGGATACAACCTCAACTCTTTGAGGAATAGTTTCTTATTTCTAATAGTTTCTTTACTTACTATTCAGCTGTGCTCACGTTCTTCTGGTTACTTTAAAGTCATCTTTTATTACCTGGCAGGCATTGGTGGTTTTTTTCCCTACGTGGTGTCTTTGAAGTGCCCCTGCATTTGAAAAAGGCTTTACCCTTTGGTGCTCACTTTCTGTTCCTTTTAAAAATCTTTTCTTAATATAGCCCTCCTGTTTTCAGGTTGAAATCATTGTCGTAAATGTTTTTATATCTTCCTTTGCTTTGTCAACAATGTTAGTTTTATACCCCATTATGGTCATTGTTAAAACGTGTGTCCTTAGAAAGAATATCTTAAAATCAAGTTTCCTGCACTGCTAAACTTTCATGTGAATCTCTGGCATGACTGCTTCATGGTACAAGTACATTGTGTAAAAATCATCACATCTTGGTGTGAGATTTGCACAGTCTGCTACAAGGAGATGACTAAAATATGTCATTATTTACTGTGCTTCTTTCCCTGGCACCTGTTGTTTAATGTCTGTTACTGTTTCATGGTTACTGCATTTTCTGTCTTAATGGTCACTCAGGGAGTTCTGGCAACTGTACTCACCACTACTTAGACCTGGAATTTCAGTCCACAGGATCATTTAATACTCATTAACACTATTAACTTGTTAATCTGATTTGTCTTTAAGCTTCCTCTGGCATAGAGCATGTTTTTCCCCACTGGCATAACCATCTTATTTCTGTATTCTTTCTACCTGGTAAAGCATGTATTCTATCCAATTATGTCAGTACTGTCCTACCAATTATTAGTTTATTATTTTTTAAAAAGATATTTCGATGTTGCTGTGTATTATTTTTAGCCTCTGTCATTTTACATGTGTGCTTGAGTTTTCCATTTCCCTGCCCTCAGTTTAAATAGGATTCTGTGCTTATTACTGTCCCTGTTACCTGAGGTTTCAGATTTCTGTGCTACCTTTTCCTTGAGGATATGGGTTTCTAAAGACTGTGTGTCATTGCAAATTGCTTACATTTCTTTAAGTATTTTTTTAAGTATTATATTTATTTAGGTATTCTTTAAGTACCCTAACTATTGTATCAAAAAATACTCTTTGATCCTTCTCAGTGCCATCAGCTTTTTAATTTAAATGAGACCTACCCATCTCAGTAAGGTTCCCTTTATTCCAGGAGTTTGGGGAAGTGAAGTTGTCACAGACACTGGAGATGTTTTCCACATTAGGGTTAAAATCTGCAGTGGCTGAGAGAGCTGGGACTGTTTAGCTTGGAAAAAAGGAGTCTTGGGAGGGGAGACCTTATTGCCCTTTACAGTTACCTGAAAGGAGTATGCTGATGGCATAATCCATAAAAAACATTGAATAAGATAGTCCAGGTAGGCATTTTATGATCTTGTAAAAGGTCCTCTCCCAGTCTGATGGAAAGCCATTAATAATTGCTCTGTGGGAGTCTGACTTTTTTAATTGGTAACCAGTTTTGCATCTGTAGTCCTAGGTAATCTACCCTAGTTTGATTCCATTGACATGAGGCAGTCTTCTTATTTTAATTTCAACTATTAAGCAAAGGCTGTCTCTCTAGAAAATAAAATTCCCCTCCACAAGCCAGTATGATTTTAAATGCTTAACTAGCATTATTTTTTCAATGTTGTATTCCTTGGAGCATGTCAAAAAATACTGTAAAGTCCTAACATACAGCACATGTTTATTCTTCTGTGTCTGTGCTCTCAGCTTAAAGAGTCTCTTTTCTTGAAAATTTCCTTTTGAGTATTGTTAAAAAAGTCAATATATCAGCATATATACATTTTCAGAAGCAGCGTTACAGATCATTTTTTCCATGCTGCACACAAACTGTTCATTAATATTTTAGCCATTTTATAGCTATTTGAGCATCAGTGCTCATCCTAAAAGTGGACTGCTTCATTCATGCAACATTTGATATTTTTAAATCTCTTCTTCACGAGATATTAATGTCCTTCTTAATAAGAAATATTCTCTCCATGAATCTTAAAGCTCTTTGAGTACTCAGTAACTTGGTTATAGCAGGATTATGTCATCACTAACACTGATATTTTAAGAGCCTAAAATAACTGACTTGGAAATAACACTTGTGATTTTTTTTTTTTTAATCTACTCATGTTACTTGCAACACCTACAGTCACTATTACCTGTTAACAATGGTAGGCACTTTTTTCTCTGATTACTTTGATTCTGCAGAGATGCCAGTGCAGAGTGGGTTAGTCCAGCTGTATTTTTCTGCATACCTGAGCTACCTTGGGTCTCCGTGTGCTGCATTGCACAGTGCGGTGTAAACAGGCTTTAATTAACTGTCTTTCTGGAATGCACATCAAAGTGTAATTATTTAGCCAACCATTTTCAGGTGCACTGAAATTATGGATGTAGGTGGAATTGTATGTTTCATTGCTAAAATGTTGCGGGAAATATCTGCCTCCTAACCAAAACTGAAGGAGACATAGAAGTCAGGGCACATTATGTGGGATACCAGCTGAGTAGGATAAAAGCAAGCTGTCTTTTGCAGCTGCGTTTAGGAGTCCCAGCCAGAAAGAAAATATTCCCTTTCACATATCCAGTAGAAAGTAGAAATTGTTCAGAGCTTTTCTATGAGAATGATGCTGGACCAAATTCAACTGAACTATAAGTCGTCTCCACTTCCACTGGAAGCTGTGCTTGGCCCAGGGGCCCTATTCATGGGAATACTGTCCCTCTTTTACAAGTACCAAGCAAATAGAGTCCCGGAGATGGTGTCAATACAGTTGGAGGACAAGTAAACCACTGTATTGATTTTGACATAAATCCAAAGTAATATCTCTGTGCTGTTAACAGAAACCTTATAGCTTGGAAGAGAACTCATTGAAATAGTGGCTTAGTAAAAGCAGGCAGCTAAATTAGAGGAAGTCTGATTGCAGTGTTGGCTCAGTTTGGTTATCCGTAGAAGTAAATCCTACTAAGAGTCTAGAATAAATTATTTTATTGTTTAATGTAGGAATACTGGGAATGTATATTTTGTAAGACGGCATTGGCGTATATTTCTTTCCCTATATCATATTCATGGATCATCTGGGCATATGTTGTTCCACAGCTGGGTCTTACCAGGTTTGAAACTACAGGGCTGGTCAGCAGGTGAATTGCTCTGTTTGGATGGGAATACCTGCTGTGTTCTTGGAATGACTCTTCTACTAATTTCAATAGTATTTTTTTCCCCAGCATCTAAAAAGAAATTAACTGGACCATGTTCTAGGAGAGTAGTCTTTCTGAAAAATATTTGGGGAGACAGTCTGCTTTGGCTGTTGGAATGGTGTTGATAGGTTCTCGACTTGTATGCATTTGTGTGTGTCTTTATGAGCCATTGTTCTCCAGAGTGGACTGGATAATCTCCCACTGTTCAAGATCGGCTCTGTGAATCAACAAAAATACAGGAATTGGATTGTATGCTGTAGGATTTAATTCATTTTGTGTGTGTGATTACTTTTACTGGTGGTTTAGTATCTTTCTTTCTCTTTTTTTTTCCATCCTTGATACAGAGAAATTCTCATTGAGTCCTCAAGAGACATTTTGTCACTTTAATATTTAATAAAAATTGGTGTTATGTCCGCCAGGGTGCAGTCTTTCCCAAAAAAAAAAGCTATGGTGGTCAGTAAGTGTTCAGTGCACCACCTGTTCCTTGGAAACCAAATGAATTTATTTGTCTGTCTTATAAGATCATGCTATCCATTTCAAGAGAAATGGAGAAAAAAAGTTAGATATATGTATTAAAATTGTAAATATCCTGAATAGCTATGAAATGCTGGCTCATTTTATAAATTATTTACAAGAGTAAATGCAGCAGATTTTGTTGTGGTTGGGGTTTCTTTGTTTTGTTTCGTTTTGTTTTTAACGAGGATCAATAACCATAGTCAGGAAATGAAGATGAGAACACTTAATTCTTTTAAAAATTAAAGGCCATGGCTGCTGCTTCTGGTACCATCCACATTAGCTAAAGCAACTCCTTTCAGGTTGAAGGAACAAGCTTTCCTAATTCTGGCAGGAGGAGGATTAAGTATTTTTTGCTGTGAGAGACAGAATACACACAAAGCCATAGAGAACTTCATTTGATTTATTTTTTCCCCCATCTCTGTCCTCTGCCTTCCAGCTGCTGCCACCCCAGGACTGCCAAAGACATGTAGCATTTTCTTTGACCCAGCAGAAGTAGTTGGCGGAGCAGGAGGCTGCTGCTGAAGCCAGAGGGCTCTGTGTATGCAGCAGCCACAGGCTGGTTTCCACGTGACTTACTGGCTTTGCAAACCAAGGAGCAGTGCCCTGCACTACAGCAGCATCCATTGAACATCCTGTGTCGCTGACATAAGATTTTGAGCTGGCCTTTTCCTTATGCCATGTTACAACAAGAAGAGGTTGCTATGACATTTCAAAATCTAATGTTTCCATTGCAACAAACTGGCCTGAATTCAGCATTGACCTCGCTTGGGGCAGGGGCATCCTGGGGTCCCTTCCCACCAGATTCTGTGACTTGGCTTCTTGTGATTACCCACCCTTTGTATCTTACATAATGTATCTTATGTTGTTAACTGTTGCCTATTTTATTTGTTTCTCTCTGTTGTGCAAATTTGAGCATTCTGATAGCAATATGTACTCAAGGGCCTCATGGTACTAATTCATAGTAATCTTTATACTCAGGCCAAGTGAAAAGTTAAAGGGATTCCAAAGTTTCAATCCTTTGTGATCCCCAGCTCATTCAGAATCAACAGGAAAGAATTTGCAGAGGAGCAGAGTAGTAAAAGTTGTACAAAACTTAAAAGCTTGAAATAACAGTATTTTTCCCTCTTGTTTCAGGTTATGCATTAGATCCCTCTGTAGATAACCCTGAAGCTGCTACCAAATATATTGGTTCTGTAGAGGAAGCTGAAAAAAATCAAGGTAATTAATTCAGAATCTTGTATAAATTACTTGCATCTCTTAACTGTTTTCATTTCTTCTTTACTAATAAATGGAATAGGTATTAGCAAAGGAAGGTATTATGGGAGACTTACCCATGTCCAAAAACACAATAAAGAAAGAGATGTGTTGCAATTTTAATGTAGAGGGGGAGGAGAGATACTGGAGTGTTTTGTTTTCTTGAAGTAGCAAATGTTTCAGACTGTCATGACAAATTTCAAAATAGGATTTGCAATGTGCCATTGCATGAATACAATTTATCTGTACAATTTGAAACAGCTTTTTGGTCCTCTTAAATTCCGTCTTAGCTAATGTTGTCGTGTGTCTGCAGTTAGGATACCTGTTGAGCTAATCACCATAACTGCTCCTCAGGAGCAAACTGATCACTCTGTGTGCAACCTCTGGCACTCCTGTTGGGAGCTGTATGTTATCTCTGCTTAGCAAAGTTAAGCTCTCTGGGTTATTTGGAAAAGAAAAACCACTGGAAGGTTGCCAAAGGGTAACAGCATGGCATGCCACTGGGAGGATTGACTACCAGAGGCATAGGGTTTGTAATTAATACTTTGATACGAGATATTTAACACTCAAAGGGACTTGCTTGCAGTGGAAAACTCTACCTGTGTAAACTTCGTGGTTATACTTTCCCTTGCACATCTTTTTCCAACATCCTATTCACATGGATATACAAAGGATCTCTGTTTCTGTGTCCTCTTCCTTGGAATATATCCAAGCTTATTTCACTCTTTCCTTCCAAAGAAGGAAATGACTAAGATTAGACCATTAAAAAAAAATTGAAAACCCTTTTCATAACGGAATTTCATACTTCATTTTGAGAAAACTCTTAATTGGTGTGCAATTCCTTCTGATCACTACTTAAATTTTTACATTGCATGTTTTCCCCTTGTTTGTGTAAAGCTTCTTTTGTCTCTTTTGCACTAGATGAGTATTACTGCTGCCATAGAAAAACATTGTTTGAAAATTGAACATAATTGTATGTACAAGCTTGAAAAACTTAAAAGATGTTAAAATAATTACCTACAGGTTTTTTTTCCTCCCATGTCTATATTTTTAGTGGTTTTGACACATGAAATTCTGAGGTTACAATATTTGTGAAAAGCTAGTATTTCTATGAAAGAACAAGGTAGTGGTTGGAGGGAGATGACTGTCAATAGTGACAGACTTTTTAATAGGGCCTGTAGCAATAGGACAAGAGTAATGATTTTAAGCCTGAAAGAGGATAGATTCAGACTAAGGTATAAGGAATAAATTTTTTACAATGTGGTTGATGAAATACTAGAACAAGTTGCCCAGATGGGTAGTGGGTGCCCTATCCCTCAAAACGTTCAAGTTCAGATTGGACAGGGCTCTGAGCAACATGATGTAGTTGAAGATGTAGCTGGTTATTGCAGGGTGGTTGGAGTAGGTGACCTTTAAAGGTAACTTTCAACCCAAACCATTCTATAATTCTATGAATTTTTATTAAATTAAAATACACAGTTGTGGTTGGGGTTTTGGGAGACTTGTCTTATTTTCATTTTGGGGCAGATTTTTTTGAAACCGAGAGAGGTCAGAGGGATCAGAAGCCAAGAAGACTCTACTTGCAAAGACTACACTATTTAAAGTATGAAAATTGATGTATTCATACAGTCTGCAGACTTACTTGTAAAAAATGCATGGTACATGCATGGTTAAATACTCTAACAAGCAAGGATACACAGCTAAAGTGGTTGCTCTGTTACTGTGCATAGTTAGCAGTGTTCATAGCTGGAAAAGTGAGCAATGCTTTGGCCAATTTTGCTCAAATACTTTTTCTGTGTTGTCCTTTATATTGCAAGGAGCAGTGGTGGTGGCTTTTTCTTTTAAACTGACTGTGGTGTGACCTCTGACATATTCTGTGTTAGCAGCATATTGTTTCCTCCTTCAGGTTTAACAGTATTTGAAACAGGACAGAGGAAAATTGAAAAAAGGAAGAAATTCAAGGAGAATGATGCATCTAATATTGATGGTTTTCTGGGACCATGGGCAAAGTATGTTGATGAAAAAGAAGTAGCCAAACCATCAGAAGTAAGTACTGCTTTAATAAAATGAATACAAATTGTTAGTACATGGCAGTGGTTTCAAGAGATCCACCTGCACTAGTGCTTGTCCAAGCAGAAGATCCATGCTATGCTTTGGGATAATAGAAACATTTTGGGTGATACATCCAAATAAGATGTTCCAAATATTTTGCATTCAATTATATGGAAATAAACTCTACTTTTTGGAAATAAAATTAATTCAATCTGTGTAGAGTCTGATTAAAAGAAACAGCTTGAAAAAAAAAAACAAAGTAAAACCTTTTTGGAAAAAACTGGCAAATGAAAACCCCCACTATCACATACACAAATGCAGACACCCTGAACCATCCAACCAATAGTCATCTTTCTTGTCCACTCAGTGCTTAGCTTTAGTCTGTGAATAAAAAGATAGTAGTTCTTTTCAGTGTACATAGCTTTCCAAGCTTTTATGGTTTTGATAAAGGTATTCTCTTTATTGATGCTTAGAAATATTTCTAATCTCATTTAGCAAATAAATGTGTTCTTAACAGTGAGTAAACAGTAGTACAGTTCTGGATTATGTTATGTGATTCTGAATGCTGACTTTTTAACAGATCATGTTTTATTTTTTCCAGGAAGAGCAGAAGGAGTTGGATGAAATAACAGCTAAGAGGCAGAAGAGAGGAAAACTAGAAGATGATAAACCTGGAGAGGAGAAGACTATATTACATGGTAATGGCATCTTCCTGGCTGTTCTCGTTTCCTAGCTCGCTGTGTTTTCTTGCCTGCTGTGTTAATTAGTAAGGATGGCAGACAGCCTCAGCAGTTTTGCCGAGGCACCTTGATGTTTCTGTATTGGAGATAACAGCACTCACAGGCAAAAGCATAAAGGACAGGGAAAGATAACTTGGACTAATTCCACTTCGTACTGTGAAGAGCAGTGTGGAAATGTCATTTTTCAGGGCACTGGTTTTATTTATTTATTTTTAATGTTACTAGATGCACTTATCCCATTCCTGTTTCACAGAGCAGACATATTGAAGTTACGAGTTTGGCTTAGTTTCAGTTTTAGAATTACTGTAGTTTTATGTGTCAGTATTTTCATCAGCAGGTAGTGCTCTGAGTTATGGTTTATGAACAATTTAGAAAATCACTTGGACTTTACACGTCTTCAATTTTTAATTGTAAATGTTCTTGCCGTCACACTATGAATAATTGTGTATCAGTTAATTACCCTATGGAAGCCTGTAGTATATGGTACCTTCAAAGAAAATGATTTGGTAAATAAATAAAATTCAGTAATTTTTTGAAACTGTTACTTCAGCTGTCTGCATACAAAACAGCCGTGTGTTACAGTGCTTGGTGCAGATGGTTCAGTAGCCAGGGTCTCTCTTTGTGTACCGGTTTCTACAGCCACGCTCACACACGCAAGCTGTGAGCATCCTTTTCTAATGTGCATTGAGGAAGAAGCGGTGGCTGTGAGATAAGCGTTGCTGACATTAGCATGTTGTTCTGTTTATATGTAGTAGATCCATGACAGTATTTATTGAACAGCAGTGAGCGTAATAAGCATGAAATTTTAGCCACTGAGCCTCCTACAGACTAATTATTTTGTATCCAAGTTTTCATGATCCCTACCTGAAGTTTCACACAGGAAGACCTTGCCATATAAACTGTGGTCTTCTCGCATGCAAATGTTCCAGAAATTTGCCGTTCTGAAGGTGTGCGTAAGCATAGATACTGTGCAAGAGTACAACCAAAACTGCCATAACAGCATTCCCGAAACTGAGAAATTAATTTAATCAGTGCACACTTTATTGTCATGGCTATCCAACACATGTCTACTCTGAAATAATCCATTTTCATGTACAATGCATCCCTGTGTTTCTGACTGTCCAATCACTTCTTAAATCTAGTTAAAGAGCAACTGTTGGCTGCTGCTGACCAATATGGGTTCATGCTGGCCAAATGAATCTTTTTTTCCTTGATTTGTAATTCTGTTGATGTGACTGACACAGCACAGAGCTGGCCAGAATGTGAGTTGGAAGCAAACCCTGAGTTGCATGGTTTAATCTGTGTAAAGTTAATGTAAGAAAGTCTTTTTCGTCAGGGGAACTCTCTGGCTGTTTGATGATGAGTAAGATGTATAGGAGAAAGATTGTCTTAATGTTTGGATTGTAAGATTCCAAGCAGACTTCACTGAAATTGCTTAATTTAACTGATGTCAAATAAGATTCCACATCTGTATGAAGTTGGTTTTTCTTAGACCCCCCCCCACCTCTCCCTCTACAGCAAAGCAGCTGTGTTGAGAAAAACCATAATTGTGTGAGTTGTTGAGCCTTTCAAAGATTATAACCTCTTAAAATATGGATTCTCAGGATTCTGTGTTTACTTTTTCAGTTAAAGAAATGTATGACTATCAGGGGAGATCTTATCTTCATGTCCCTCAAGATGTTGGAGTTAATCTCCGTTCTACAGTACCACCTGAGAAGTGCTATCTTCCAAAGAAACAAATCCATGTGTGGTCTGGGCATACAAAGGTAGGAATGTTTGTGAGCATACAGCATAACAACCCATTCAATTTTCTTCTGCAGCTAGTAATTTCTATAAAACTGAAGAATCAGTAGAAGGAAGGACTATTTTCCTTTTTACCATACTCTGCAAGTAATTGGTTGTGTTACATGCTCACACAAGGTGTTTGCCTGCTCGGTTGCAGTTGTCTAGCTGCATATACTTTTGTGTTCACATAGTGACTTCCTGACCTACCTTAAAGGCAAAAGTATTATTCAGTGACTTCTGGGGGATTTGAAGTTATTTCGTAAACTACCATGTGAATAACAATAAGGCTAATTTTAGAGATTCCTAAGAATGTTTGGAGTTTGAGGGTTTTTTGTAGTAAGAGTACTTAAGGGCTATTTCATATCAAACTTAGGAAAAGTTACATAGGTTTTGTGATTATGGTGCATCAGCATTACAGATTTCCAAAATACAGCTAATACCTTTGGGAGGTGTGTCTTGGTAAGAGTTTTCTTTGATGCTGCTTGACATCTACAGTTCGTTCTTGTATCAGATACCAAAACTATATACGCACTTCTGGTATTTAAATAGTGTTTCACTGCTCAGGTTGTATAGCATATACTCAATTTGCTGCTTCTTTTGTCACTAATTTTAAGTATTGTTTAAGGGGGAATATGCTGCACTGAAATGGACATCACCTTAATAATATTTGGAAGATGGAAGAAAGGAGGACACAGGGAATGTTTTTAGCTTTTACCCCTTTTTTTAGTTGAATCAGATCTCTGAGCTCGTCTGAAATGATTGCTGCATCAACAAGCCTGTAGCTGCAACTATCAGGGCTTTCCAGAATGGCATCTCCTCCCCAAAACTCTAGTCCCTCGTCTGCCTATTATCCTATTACAACAGACTGATACGTAAAATAGCTTTTTCCTTCAAACAAGATGAATAATGATATCAATGAGAGAGGCAAAAGAAAAATGGGCTGACAAATTTAGAAAAGGTGGAGGATATAAGTAGATAATAATAGGGAGGATAAAGTACCCAGCTCCAGCCAGGGGTGGGAGGGAGGAACTGGATGGCTATATGAATAGATTAATCGACATGAAATGTGAAGGAGGGACATTAAAACCATGAGTACTTGGGGCTTCTTTGGACTTCCCAGAAATGAGTACCTGGAATACAGACAGCTGTGAAGATGCTGCGCCCAGGCAATCTGAGCTCAATGGGTAGAAGGCACCGGCAGTATATGTAAGAAATTGAGCTGGCCAAAACTTTTCTGTTTTTTGAAAAATTCCGTACCTGCCCCACCTGAAAAGGTTTGTTATGCAGAGACAGTCCCCCAACCCCCAGTTTGTATCTATTTGCTGTGTTTACCACAGTAATGGTGTGGATGTTGAAGGTGGTTATATATACAGCTGTTAAAGTGAATCAATTTTTTCCAATAACAATTGTTCAAAATACTTCACTGTTTCTAAAATGGAATGTGGGCGGGTTATTTCTTTTCAAGATACTGTATCTGTATATTTTATGAAGATAAACTTTAGCTTTTTGCTTGGCAAAGAGGGCAAACAAACTGAGGAAACATCTAGATGATCCACTGACTGTTAACTTACGTTCTTATTTATAGGGTGTCAGTGCAGTCAGGTTGTTTCCTCTGTCTGGGCATATAATGTTGTCTTGCTCTATGGATTGCAAAATTAAGGTGAGTTATTTTTCTGTATTCATGTATATGTTTTATACCGTCCTGGAATATAGATAGTGCATTTTAGGATACGTAAACATTTGGTGCTTCTACCAAATACCTTTTCGTCTGTTTTGCTTTTATTTTTCTCACTTAATTTTTAAATTACAAATTCACTGGAACAAAGATAGAAACAGTATGCAAGACTGAGGCTGTTAGAATGGTGTTAGTTGTTTATTAATAGCATTTAGAAGGTCACAAGTTTCTCACGTTATTGCCTTTGTTGTTATATGAATTCATTTTCTGTGAAGCCTAGTTCTACAACTAACAATAGGTCTCTGCTGAAGTCTTCTACTGAAGCATTTTTGGTGTGAACTAATCTCACTTCAGTCCAGCATATATCATCAGAAAGCTGATGTTTTGGGAGTTTTTTCAGTAGCAAAACCTTAAGTCATTAAAGTTGGGATATGGTATAGGAGTTTTAGTTATTCTAAGGAGATTTTGCTAACAGGAAGGGGACAGCATTCTGGTGAATTTCTGGATAGATTGTGATTAATTAGTACATGGTATATGTTTGTAATTAATTTCTTAAAAGATGTTGCCATATATGTTTGCACGTAATTTCAGCATCATTATTGTTTAACAATTGATGTATTTCCCTCCCATCCTTTTTTTCCAAGCTATGGGAAGTATATGGTGATCGAAGATGTCTACGAACGTTTATTGGTAATAGTCTTTTTTTAAACTCATTTATGTCTAGAACAACTTCCTGGAAGAATATGATTTAGGTTAGCTTATTAATTTGTCATAGAGAGGACTTGTGTGCATCCAAGGCAATGGGTGTTTGGAATGATCTTGGCAGTAAGAATTGAAAAAGACACACATTTCATTAAGAACTTTATCATTATTCCAGGCAATTTAATGTTGATGTATAACACCTTACAACCCTTAAAACAAAACATTAGTGTACTACAGTCATCAATACTTCATATAAGACTGCTTTTGAAAGGCAAAATTTTGACATTAAATTGCCCCATCTTCATGTTGAAAACAGCAACCCTCTGTATTTAAGCAGTGAGGGCGTCTCATGGTCTGATCTCTCCTTAAATAGGTCATTCCATCTGTGCTGAGTTTTTAGTGCAAAAGCATGGGAAATCTTTTTTAGGTTCAGGTGCAGTCTTTGTTCACGTAACAGGTGCTTTTTAAAGCAGATAGCTGAGAGAGAGAGAAAAATACAAACTTCTTAGCAGCCTTGAATGCAGAACAAAAGTAACTGATTCTCCTATTGAAATAGGAACATTTCTAGAACACTGAGTGAATATATGTTGAGTAACAATAAAGAAGTCTTTTTTCACCTATTATTTCTGATGACAGCAGTGTGGCAAAGATGATGGCTCAAAAAAGATTCTCTCTCAATAGACTGCTCTTTCTGAACAGTGTGACTGTTTTTCTCAAAAGGTTCTTATTATCAACCAGATTTGCCTGCCATTTTGCTATCTTTCAAATTACCGTGTCAATATTTAAACTAAAAAGAACTGCAAGTCTGATGTGGTGGTCAGACAAAAGTATTGAGGCTGAGGGGTAGCAAGGTTAACATCAGATGAAAGCATTCTTAGGTTTCTGCTCTAATATTTCCCATATTTTGTACCTGTTTTCTAATTGTAAATGTTTCTCCATTAAATGAGTTTCATGTAGTGTTTGTCTCTCCTCTTTTTCATTAGATATTGCCATTTATTAGAGTAATTTAAATTTATTCTGAAGCTGCTTATGTATCAATTTATGATGATTGGTTCTGTGCAATGCTTTTCTTTCTCCAGTGTCTTAGAGATGTGAGGGTGTTGTGGGATTTTATTCTCACCATTCTTTAGGAGTTACTTTTTCTTTCTCTCTTGAGCTATTCTTTATTAGTGCTCATGAAGAACTTCAATAAGTGATTTTCTTCTTCTTTTTGTATTGTTAGAGCATTTAACTGGAGTAATACAGGTTGGGGTTTTTTTAAAAACTCAACACATTCGTTCTAAGCATGAATGGATGAAAGTTTAACATTGCATTTGTTCTATTTTGTAGGACACAGTAAAGCTGTTCGAGACATCTGTTTTAACAATGCAGGCACTCGGTTCCTTAGTGCTGCCTATGACCGCTATCTAAAACTCTGGGACACTGAAACAGGTAGGCTTGTATTTGTAGGTACTGTTATTTGGCACTATTTTTAATTAATAGTGACTATAAAGATATCTTAGCATTCAGGTTGTTTCCAATTGTCCTTCATATTGTCCTGTAGTTCACTGTTTAGGCTTTCAATGCAGGATAATTAATCTTTTTTCCGATATGTTTTGTCGTTATCTGTAATGGTGCAATTGACACTACCTGTGTTTTCATATACCTTTTCATTTGAGAAATCTGTTAGTTATTTGTAATGCTAGAACAATTTTCAGCAAAAAGACATTTTGCCAAATCATTTAAATGCATGTTTAAATTTACAGGCATAAAATTACTCTTTACACCTAAATACGCTTAATTTAGAAAAATTATCTCACTTGGTGTTTTGCTTAACCTGAACTTTAAGAGCATTCCAAATAAGAAAAGGTGGTGATAACTGAGCTGCTGATATAGAGGGTTGAAGGGTAGGTCTCAGGCTCTCCTGCCTGGGATATGCTCTGTAACATTCTGCTACAAATAGTTTCTTGAGTTAAAAAAAATACAGGATAGATTTTGTCAGCATTCTTTTAAACCTGTGTCTCTTTCTAAGACAGGAAGTTCCCATGTTTGAAAAAGATGTTAGCTGTCTGGGTTAGCAGTGCCACTAATCGTACACAGGTGATAGCCAGAAAGGTGTAAGTCAAATTCTTCAGTCTTGAGTCTGAACTCAGTTATTTAGACAGAGCTTTCAGATTAACATGGCTCTTTTAAGTTACGGATAAAGTGTAATCAGGGTATTTGTGGCTGAAGCTAAGAGAGGAGGTCAAGGCTTTATTTTGCAGTTGGATTACTGTTACCCTTTTCTGAGGTTAGTCTTGAGTTCTTGCCCAAGTTTGTATCTCTTGTTGAGGAGACCTCTGATCCTAAGGAGGTGATGTTTTGCAAAGACAGTGGTCAGCTTGTGATTTCCTGACCCAGTCCGTATGTTCTTGATACGTCCTGGTGGCATACAAAGTACTGAGCAGTTGTATTGTTTGGAAAGCTGTAGCAAACTTGCAGAACAGTTTCTATGTGTGCATGTTTATGCAGGTGCATGCACACAAATGTGAAAAAGGATCTAATCAAAGAGCAGGGTGAATTCTACCCTCTAATTCTCTCAAGGACTTTAAAAGAAGTGTTGTCTGCTCTTAGTAAAGTGCTTTTTTTCAGTATCTGCAAACAACCAATAAGCCCATAGCACTTCCAACCTGATACGCTATAAATGGGTTTTCTGTTGCAGGGCAATGTATTTCAAGATTCACCAACAGGAAGGTTCCTTATTGTGTCAAGTTCAATCCTGATGAAGATAAACAAAATCTCTTTGTTGCAGGAATGTCAGATAAGAAAATTGTGCAGGTATGTCTACTCAATATTTATTTCTCTAAAAATACTGGTATTTAGTAAAAAAAAGGTTCTTATTCTAACTCTTTTAATTGTAGTGGGATATTCGAAGTGGTGAGATTGTGCAGGAATACGATAGGCATTTGGGAGCTGTCAACACCATTGTATTTGTGGATGAAAATAGAAGGTTTGTGAGTACATCTGATGACAAGAGTTTAAGAGTCTGGGAATGGTAAGTTTAAAATTTTGAATTGTACCTCAAAGTATATTGTGAGCAAACTGAGAAGAGAGTTCATTTTTAAAAGTACACATAGCACATGGGCCACTGGAGCATACTGAGTTCTAGCTAGCTCAGGAAAAGCTTTAAAACCCTGTTCTGACTTAATGCCTGAGACACTTCATTGATTTCCTCTTCCCCAAAGAAAACACAGGACAGCCCCATCAGCCTGAAGCACACTGCGCACTACTAGTGGTCTCTGCTCTCTTCCCTTTCCCCAAGGGTGTATCAGTCCTTAAATTAACTCTTAAAGAAACATCTGCTCGATTACACTTGGTTTGTGTTGGTTTTGAATGCTTTGAACTTGGATGTCCATAGTATTATATAATACTTGGCCCATGTTTGAAATAACTAGTTTAGTATAGCTTCATTCTGGCTTTCTGTTATTCTGGCTCTTTAGCAGTCATTGATACACACGGTATGAATACAATAGATGACAGAAAAGGGAGAGTCTGTCCAAGAAAAAATAATACAAAATATTTGAAATGGCTTCCAGTTTTTAACATTTAGCCTGCAGAGAAAACAGATCACTCCTATCTGAAATGTTTTTCACAAGGTTCTAGATACTAAGATCTTGAACTTAAGACTTTTAAGATTTCTCTAGGATTTGAGAATTTCTTTTTGAAATAATCAGTCCCATATCTTGAGGTATTCATTTCCTTTTGCTGTTCACACATGCAAAGTTGTTGCATAATACAGGCACTAGTTCGACAGCTCTGTGACTAATCAGTTCCTTCCTAGCTGCTTGCTTTTTTCTTTTTTTTTCCCACTGTAGCCTAGACAAGAGACTCCAATCTGTGGTATTGGAATGTTACCCAAGCAGCCAGCTAAATCCTCAGCTTGTCTGTGATCGGCTGCTATCATTGCCAGTAGCAGTGGGAATGACCAAAGTCTGGGAACCCAGGCTTAGGCTAGACATAA
Source organism: Callaeas wilsoni (assembly GCA_013398955.1). Lineage (NCBI taxonomy): Eukaryota > Metazoa > Chordata > Aves > Passeriformes > Callaeidae > Callaeas > Callaeas wilsoni. The sequence continues at coordinate 32,150 of VWPU01011856.1, forward strand.
AATGCTGTCACCATATGCCACTCCAAGAAAGCCTCTGTTCAGTACTTCATAAGTAGACCCATGCATTTACTGAGCTCCTTAAAGAAAAATCTTTACAATACCATGTCTGCTAAGGAATGTCTCCTCTCTGGTGAGTGGGAGGATGATCTTGCTTGCACAAATCTGTTATTTCCTTGAGATTGGATTGCCCTTGTTTTATGAGCTTTGTGTGATGGCTGAAATAAATAGTGAAGTGGGTGGACTTAGTCTGTGGGGAAAAGCAGGAAAGGCAAAAAGGTTCTGGCATGGGAACATCGCAACCTGATTGTTCCAGTAGCAGTTTTTTCCTTCTGAAGAAAAAAATATGTAATAGCTTGTTGTATACTGAAGAAAGAGTTCCCTTGTTGAAATGATAGAGAGCTAAGCAATATTCTGTAATGCAGTTGTTGGGAAATTTTTTGGTTTTGTAAAGAGCAAATGTAAGGCCATCTTCCTGGGCATGACTTGAAAACCTTTGCCCCCAACCTGCCATGATGTATGTTAATTTGTCTGTAAGCATATTTCTATAATTTCAAGATCCAGATTTTTACAATACCTTAAAACTAAGTTAATAAATGCATTATGGAAGATTTTGGAGCTCAGAAACTTCCATGGCAAATTATTTCTCAAATCCTTTTTTCCTAAGTTGATAAGAAAAATTATTTGCTACTTAGTAGTGATTTGGTTACTGCACCTTTTGGCACTTTTCTTCCTATGTTCTTCAGCACAATGTTTCTTCAGTATCCTGTAGAAAGAAAATGGAATTATGACCTGAGTATGGCCTTAAAAGCCAGTAATTAAAAATTGGTCTAATTGCTTAGTTTCAATTGTCTAGAGGAATTCTGTAGTGTGTTTTGTAAACATTTTGACTTGGCCAGAGCTGATAATGGGATGGCATGTCTGACTTCATCACAATGAGGAACTCCTGAGAACTTATATCTCCTTTCCCCAAGAATTCATCCCATGCACAGATTTCATTGGGCTGTACATAGAATTGCAGTCGGTTGGTTGCTGAAAGTTCAGGCTTCAAACATAGTACAGACTCCTGTAGATTACATGGTTTATTTAGGAATATTAATGGGAGAGCTTTAAAATCTGTCTGCTTTTGCATTTCATATGATTGGGATATTAAAGTTGGCATGGGTATTGTATTCTGTTTTCTCTCTTCTAGAAATGCAAAATTTAATATGTCTTTGCTTTGTGTGCATCTGATCCTGCTTGGGTAAGCAGTGAAATGATTTGGGCATTTAACTTTGGAGGCTGTTATTTCTTTTTGCCTCCAAGTCAGCCAGCAAAGCAAGAACTGTGCAGTGGTAATTTAGCTATTATGCTGACAGGCTTGGAAGGCTTGTCATCTCTGTAAAGCTATGCCCCTCAGAGGGCCTTTTCACCCATGATTCCTCGTAGAGAAAGTGTAGTCTCCTGAGAGACGTCTTCGTGATGTGTAGGTCCCAAAACTGGATTGGGTTGGACTGGGGTTTGCGTTGGCTTGGGTTTTTTCCTTCTTTCATTGAAACGATTTTTGTCTCTTGCATAAGGAAGAAGTTGTATCAGAACCGCAGTGTATAACACTCCTAAATCTTGGCTAGCAGATATCACTTCTGGTATTTAAAACTTTTTGGCCTTTGAAATGCTATGAAGTGGTGAAAGGATTTAAAAATATTTAAATTTTAAATATTTGTGACAAAAAATATCACGTGAGTTTTGAGGTTGGGGAACCATGATAGCATCTGTATTGGTAATTTTTTTAAGGGAGCAGGCTGACATTACTTACTTAGCAATTTGACTGGAAGCAAATGTGAAACACAAATGCATCTCTTTATTCTGCCTAATAGTTTAATGCAGCGTATCCTGCTGCTGTCCTAAGTGTGCCTGCTAGGTATCAACATAAAGCAGAGCTGTTGTGAATAAATTCTAGTAGATGAGCCTGCCTTCCTTTGTAAAAGGAGAAGAAGGCAAAACAACTGGTGCAGCATTTAAATTTCTGACTGCAGTACAATTCAGTATTGGAGATGCATCTTCTGTGATGAGACTTTAATAGGGCTTCCAGTGGGATTGGTTTTACCTGGCATTAAGGATTCCAGAAGATTGTTGGTCTGCAGGAGTGTTGGGTGGGGGGAGTGGGTCAGGGCCTGGCTTTGCTGCAGCAATAACCTTGTGTCGTGTTGCAAATGGAGCTGGAAACTGTTTGGCTACTTAGGATGTGGCACAGGGGCTGCACTTCCTGTGCTGTTGTGTTGATCGACCTCAGAGATGATGTGGATTTTTTGTTACTCCTTCACAGATTTGTTGCCCAACAGCAGTCTTAGGTCTGCCTGTTTGGAGCTGGTTACCCCTGGCCTAAAGCGCCTGCTTTTATCCATGGAGTGTATTAAGTGGGTTACCCTTCTTATTCTGAGGAATAAATGATTTTAACTCACAGGAGCATTTGTGTCGCTTCCTGACAACAGAGCAGCTTCTCACCCTGCTGCCCCTGTGTGTGTTGCTTAACTCAAGATGACGGGAAATAACTTCCTCCACAATGAAGCAGGATGGTAATTACCTTGCTAATGCTGACCGTATTGCCATCCAACAAGGCTCGGGCAGCTGGGACGAGGCAGCCACCCACGCTCTGCACTCCGAGAGTGTCCCAGCAGCCCTTCTGCTCTGTGAATTAGACAATGAAGTCATAAACATCCCCTTTGTATTGATTAATGTTGCTACAGAACAGTTTGCATGTGTTTCCTGCAGAATACATTTAATCAAATCTATTTTCTGCTGGAGGTTTCTTTTGCTTAATGAGAAAGCCATGTGCATGCCTTCCCTCTTCTCCAGTCTTCCAGTGCAGGGTATGAGGAATACTATGAATATGCACAAACCGTTAGTAATTCAATTTATATAGTCAAAACCAAATGGCAGTTCTGCGAAGTAAGGATTAGACTGTCCTTGTTTTTTCCCTAGGCCTTTGTACAGGACAGTGTATGTTAAGCACATGCACTGGCACAGTCTTTATACAATTGAGCTGGGGAGTTCAGCATTCAGTTCAGCTGTGATTATTTGGAATTGGTTGGCATCCCATTTGGGGAGATCAGGAGGAAAAGGGCATTGTCAGAGAGATGAGAGAGAGAATCCTGTTTTCTTTTCCTTTTAAAAAATGTTTAAAAAAAGAATTTTTAAAAAGGCAGAAATATTTGAGTTAAAACAAAACTCAAGTCAATAAGATATTTCAGTAAGATCTGTGCATACGTCAGTATGTTCTTGCTATCTAAATAGGAACTTTGTAAGAGCTGCAGTTATACTGAAGGCAATAAAGGAACTTTATGATAGAGTTTTGCTCTTAACAATTAGAATTATGACTCTAATTTAGACTCTGGATCATTTGATTGGGGTAAATTCACACTCTCAGAGGTTATGCTGTAGATGACTCCACATCTGGAGCTCTTGGGTGGACATTCATCATACTTTTGAGCTTTTGCATATTCTTCCTTTGGATGCCACCATACATTCTCCATGGTTCAGTCACCACGTAAATCAGCTGACTTAGGGCAGCTCTTTGGAACATCTCCATGTCTTCATAAAACACATACTTCTTCCTTTTGCAGGGACATTCCTGTAGACTTCAAGTACATAGCTGAGCCAAGTATGCATTCCATGCCAGCCGTGACTTTGTCTCCAAATGGTAGGTTAACACTTTACTGCCTTCTTAGACCCAAATTACATAGGCATGTCTTACTGATTATATCTCTGTGGTGTTGCTGTGTTGCATCCTCCTTTCACCCCAGACTAACCCCCCTCCCCAGTCACTCTGTGCACTTATTCCAAGATTGGACTGGATCTTGATTTGATTTAAAATTCTAAAGAGCAAGTATGTCAAAATGAGGGTTTATATCAGGGTAACTGTATCAGTTTAAAATTAGGCCTTCACCCAGACAAGCAAAAGGACTCTACATAGAGCTACCATATGCTCTTCCCTGTATTTAAAATATTAAGAGAAACAATGGAGGGAACTGACGATGGTGGCAAAGTGTTAAGCAAGTTCAGCAGTCCTTGTGGTGCCACTCTTAAAGCAGAAACTGATGTTGTACATGATCCTGTTCCCTTGTGTTCTGAATATAGTCCAAATAATTCTTGTATAAGAGAAATCCCAAATTATCTCAGTGTTCCTTTATGTTAATGTTTCACTGGTGTTTATGTTCTTCAATTAGAATCATGCTGAGGAAGGATAATTGTTTAGTGCCTCAAGTAATCAGTGAAAATCCTTCTAACAGGACAAAATTCCTGTTATCTGTTTTGGCCAAATTTAAATAGCTTTAGTGTCAGCATTATTACAGTGTTGCCAGATTTGCTGTTAACAGTCTCATTATGCGGAGTAGAAGCTGATCAACTTGTTGCCCAGCCAAGTTATGTTGTCACTGCATAAAATACTTTAAAGGCAGTGACAATATGCAGAGTTCAGGACAGAAGTCTCTGTTCTGGATGTTCTGTAGCACATCATCTTCATTGGATTCTCAGGCAGGAGTTAATACACTGCCAAGATGCAAAACAAGATAAAGTTAAGGTTGGAAAAGCCTCGATTTTTCTTTTGTTAAAATATCTTTATTAATTGCATTCCATTAAGGCAGAGAATACTAAATAGTGGCAAAAATATAAGTATTTTCAAACTCCTTGGTCTACCTTAGACCTATTTTTCCCATGAAGAAAAGAGGACTGTCTTAGAGTACCCACAAAACAGATGATCAAGTAGATTGCAGCTAGATGGATTTTTTTCCCCTCACTGAGTTACATGATTTTGTGCGCCAGCAAAATTAGACAGTTATCTTAAAAACTTAACAGTAAGTCAGTGGGGTTGATGCAGCACATAGCTGGAACAGCCAGAGCTTTAGTAGAGTCCTGAGTGCATTTTGTAAGAATAGGCATCCCAAATCCTGTCAAACATAAGGTTGCAACTCTTGGCAGTTGTACCAGGCAGAAGCAATACCAACTCTTACCTAGAACCCTGCTACATAATGAAAATCTGGATTAAGATAGTGCAAGAAAAATTATCAAAATCTGTAAAAACATCCCAGTTAGGTCTGTTTCTTCAGATGCAGCACCCTGACACGACCTTTCTTTATTGCATTTATAGGGAAGTGGTTGGCTTGCCAGTCGATGGATAACCAAATCTTGATTTTTGGAGCTCAGAACAGATTCAGATTAAACAAAAAGAAAATTTTCAAAGGTCACATGGTGGCTGGCTACGCTTGTCAAGTAGATTTTTCACCTGATATGAGGTAAGTTTTAAGATGAAGTTCATCCCACAAAAACTTGCAGGTACAGACACTAAATTTCCTTTTGAATCCCCTGCAACATTCATGAATGTAGAGTCATCCTATTAGCTCACCATCAGGCAGAGCTCCCTTGCCAAGCAGCAGAACAGAAAGTTTACTCTTAGCATCTGATAGGACCAAGAGAGGCTTCCACATCTGATTCCCATCTTTCTGCACGTGTTGTGCAGTACAGGGTGTATTCCCACAACGTGCATTTGTCTAGAGTATCTGGGATTTGAACTCACCCAGTTTCCCCAATTCATAGGTCTGGTGTGGGTATCCTCATTTACTGTTCAGAGAACCATCTCTTTCTTCCAGTTGACTTAGTAATATGCCCATACATTTAGTACTGTATGTACATAAGATACCAGTTACTATAAAAACTAGGGAATAACCTCAGCAAACCCAGAGGAAAAAGCATCTATAATTTGAGAGAAACTTGTGGCGCTTTGTCCTTGGTTCCAGTAACACAGTGCAGGGTATAATCACACTGCGTAGCACATCTACCTCGCAGTTGATGAATCACCTTCTGCAGGACTTGTGTGCTCTTAGACCACAGTGTGAACACTAATTCCTTGGTAGGTATGTTTGCAGGATGTATCAGGTGGGAAGCTCCCTGGGGGAAGCTCTTTTCTGTTGCTCAGTTGCTACTTGTAATAGTATACAAGCAGTCTGCACACATGATACAACTTTCATTTTATTCCTGTTAATACAGCTATGTGATATCTGGAGATGCAGATGGGAAACTGAACATCTGGGACTGGAAGACAACAAAACTCTACAGCAGGTTAAAAGCACATGACAAAGTCTGTATTGGGGCAGTGTGGCATCCACACGAAACATCCAAAGTCATTACGTGCGGCTGGGATGGTCTGATTAAACTATGGGACTAAAGAGGATGCTACAAAGACCTAAAGATGCAAGTCCTGCATACATCTGAGATTCGGGTGCATTCTGCTGTAAGGATGGGTAGACATTTGTAATACTGCAGTTCTCGGCTCACTGTATATATGCACTAAACACCAGGAAATTCAGAAGACTCAAGTGAAAGGATATAGTTCTAAATATGGCATCTGGGAATGAGCAGCTGAGGTCATCTGAAGCATGCAGAATCATGTGCCAGTTTGTCTTGCCACTGCTTGTGTAAAACACTCTTGTAAAATAAAATAATTTTAAGAAAAACTATTTTTGTGGTTCTGGCTGTCAGAGAGTTAAAAGAGAAAACCAGCAATTGTGTCACTTTCTTTCTAAGAACAAATCTTGGTACCTACTGCAATAGAGCTGGAAAAGATAAGCACAAATCCACTTGGTGAGATTTGCTAATTCACAGTAGAAATGAAGAATTAATTGGAAGCTAGCAGTTGTCAGGTGAACTCTGTCAACTGAAAATGCCTTTCATAGTCTTAGTAGAATTATGAGGATCACTCAACCTTTGCAAGTAATCTTCATTTTCAGAGTTTTCCTTGTAATGGTTGTGTGCTGTGTGTTGGTTTTTTTGTCTTCCCATATGCTATTCTGTTCCAATAAGCATGACATATTAAAAAAAAAAAGTGAATGTCCCTTGTTCTGTTTGGAATACTTTGTATTATAAGCCCCATGAAGGTTTTGACAATTTAATGTATATACATGTCACACTTTTTAAAGAACTTATTTTGAATAAATCTTTTTATAAAAAAGTCTGCTTATCTTTATTCAATTTTTCTGTCTTGCAGTGTCCATATAAAATATTTCCTACCATTTGGTATTTTAATGTGCAGTTGTATCAGTGTTCAGATAAACTCATTCTCTTGCAGTGTTCATTTAAAACTAAGGCAAGTTGGCAGCAGGAGAAAAAAAGTCCTTTTGGCTCCCTGTCTGCTCTCTTTTTTGGGCACATAAAAATAAATGCATGTAGCAAATTTTATCCTATTGATCAGTCTTTAATTACAGTTTTGAATTATATTGTTTACTGTAAATCCAATCACTGCTCATCCATTATAAAGGATAGCAGAGGAATAATTGCCTTAATTGACAGCAGGATAGAAGCTGAGGCAAAGAATCCCAAATGGTCGAGATGGAAGGAAATGGGTTGGTTGTTTTGTGAGCTTTGGGTTGTTTAACTGATTGCAAGACAATTCTGGTCTTTCAGAGACTTACTTACACAAGTTAGGCCCTTGTGAGTGAACAGGAAGCTTAAGCATTTTTGGACCAACTCTGTAATGCTGAGCTTGAGAGTCATTCCACTGTCAGTTCATGCTGTTGTGTAACTGCACTGAGTTTACATGTTCCTGGTTACTTCCCCATGCCAGTAGCCTTGTGTGCCTGAAAAACTCCACTCACTGTTTTCACAAGCACCATCCTGGTGGTAACTGGTACTGCCCAGCCTTGTTCCCATGCAAGTACTGAGACAGGAAATGGTAGAGCCTGGAGAGAGAGGAAAGAGCTGGGCTGGCATGTCCTGAGGACTGATCCTCTGTAGAGAGAGAAGCGGCTGTTCCTGTTTCTCTGCTCTTCAGGATGTGGGTGGGAAAGAGCTGCTGCTGTCTTGCAGGGGATGAATTTCTGATGTGCTTTTCACAGGGAAGGTTTGATTCCTGAGCTGGCAGTTGAGCTCTGGTGTGTGTTGTGTGCCAGGTGCTGCTTAAAGAGAAAGTGGGCTGGAGTCGTTTGGAACGGATTTTCTCCCTCAAATACATTTCCCAAATGGATATGTCACAGTGTGCCCTGACCGTTAACAGTTTATATGTACAGGGAAATAGGGAGGAGAAGAGGAATAGAGCAGATAGAAAACCTTCTCTCAGGAACACATACTGGCTTTCACATCAGAAACACCTTTCCCATATGCTTAAAACCATTTAAATCATAATACACAAAATGCTTGGCTCTGTCGTTGGTACTGTGTTTTTCCATGTGTCACCTACCAGGCTGAACTTTAGATATATACTTGTAAAATAGTATATGCAAAATATAAAAATAAGTGTATAAACTCGTGTAGTAATATACTGGGTGTTGTCTTTGGAGGAAAAAAATTAGAAATGTTTCAATCAATTCTGCTGGAGTTAATGAATTTGGATTAAATGTTTGCAGCAAGTCCAGAATCAAAATTGCCCTAGAAACTTTCAGATAAAATCCTTTGTCCCTCACAGTTGGTCACCACATTAATATTTCGTGGAATTTCTCACATCTGCATTGAAGCCTGCAGGGGGAATTTTCATGAGGATAATTCCCTCTTGTTGCAAACTGCAAATCTCACGTTGTCAGCTAGTTTGCTGTGCACAAGGATAGATGTGTGTGTGAGTGTGGTCCGAGTCCAGACTTGTTTTTCCAGCAGCCACCTGGGAAGAGATTTCTTTCTGGGCTAATCAACTCAAATCATGTCCTTCTCTTCCCAATTTAATGGTTTACCAGAAATTGGTCCGTTTCAAGTGTTAGTCAGAGCAAGTCTAAGATGAGACCTCTAGGCTGAACTTGGCCTGTGAGCAGACAGATCCAGGGAAAAGGCAGCATTGGGAGAAAAGGGAAGAGTGCACTTCAAGATCCCTGATTAATTTTCCTTGGACATTAGTGGAGAATGCAGCATAGTGATTCGAGCTGAAGGGAGCATCTTGGGAGGGCTGGAGGTGAGTGTGTTGCACTTCCAGGAAGGAGCACAGGCAAGCTGGACTGCAGGGCTGCTGTCACAGCATCATTGTTTCGTTCCCCTTGACCATGCACCTGTAACTTTCAGAAATGACATGCCAATATGTTGCTGCTTTTATTAGTACCGATTGCTTTTACAGCAGAAGTTTTACGGGTCAGTCAATTATCTCCATCATTCTTGGAGTTTTGTCTGGGAAAATTGGTAGTTCCTTTGACCTTTTGCCAGCTTTTTCTTGGACTTTTTTCATAAGCGAGAGGGGGAAATAGCCCACATATCCTTGTGTGTCTTGCTGGTAAGGAGGCTGGCTGTCTTGAAGCAGATGGTCTTGGCATCTGTCTTGCTCAGGGTTTATAATTGTCCCCAGTAAGATGGGGCTGCTCAGTCTTTGCCCTCATTATGAAGAACAAACATAAAAATTACTGTACATCCAGAAAAGTCCAAGATTGTCTTGTAAAAAGCCGATTTTTAGCAGCAGGCAGATGTTCAGTACGCTGTTTAACGCTGTGGTCTTTAACAGCTGATTTAAACAGGGAGCCTTGCCGCTCCGGCAGCCCAGTAACACGATGTACTTTCCTTCTTTCTACCAGCTGGTTATTACAAAATCCTGCTCCTGTTCGCTAGGAAGACTCCATATGACAAGCAGCCTGCACGAGGGGGAACACGCAGAGAGTGGAGGAGGGAGGGGAGTTTTGCTTGGAAGACTTTCTAAACGGTTGAACCTATACAGCAGAAAAAATCAGTTGCCAGGGAGGTTGTTCCTCGGGAGCCTACTTAAGGGACTTGTTACTGTAGGTTGACTTCACTAGCATACACTCAAATTTTTAAGGCTCATATTTTGCAGTAAAATATGTCTTTTCTGTTAGGCTTGCTGATAAGCAAAACAGACACCACAGCTGTCTTGCAGCACTAGAGAAAACTGCTTGTGGCAGGGTTATATTTACAGAAGCTGCTTGCAGAATTTAAAGCTTTCAGAAACAAGTTTCAGTAACTTTCAGCGAACCATAGACCTGTAAACTCACCAGGCACACTGGAAGTTTGTCCTCAGACCTGTTTGTTATCTTGTATGACAGAATATTTAAAATGTGTTAAATGCACTGAGCCTCCTTTTGCCCTGCTGTGCTTCATGCCACAGGGGGACTGCTCAAATAAAACGTTGCTGCGTTGGTTGATAGAGTAAGAGGTTCTCATTAGGCCTTCAGGGTTTTTTGGTTAGTCTGGAAGATGTCAAGGCTAACTGAGCCTGCTTCTCTGGTTTGGGAAAGGAAGACAGCAACACAAATCCTCTGGAGAGTCATTTCATTAATAGGAACTTTATGGAGCTTCAAGACCACTGACAGTTACCCAGACATAGTTCTGGGAGCTGCTAATCTTTCCCATTCTCCCAGTGTAATTGCCCCACAGTTGGTGCCTTGCTCCTATTCCCCAGCTAAACTCTTGAATTGTGTAATAAGTCTTTCTTTTTTTGGTGGAGTTTAAACTCTTGCAAAACAGTATTAAGAGGGGGAAAAAAGAGAAAAATGCCCTGTCCTAGAAGAGTTGTAACAATTTCACCTCCCACCTTAGCTTCCTCCAGGTTGATTTCCCCAAGCACCCCCAGGCCTTTGCCCAGGGGTGTTGTTCATATTTTGCTTTGGCATCCCCATACGGTCTTGCTCCTTCAGCTCCTCCTCACGTACTCTCTCAGAAATAATCCCTTCCAATATTCCTTGGAGATAAAAAGGGAACTCAGACTCTGAAATCATTTGTCAGGCCAGACATCTACAGGAAAAAGAAGGAAGGCCCATTCCCTGGAATTTCCAAAACCTTGCTGAGTTTTGTCAGAAGAGCTTCCCTGCAGCAAGCTCCTTTCTCTGCCCTGATGCTGATGCTTTGGGAGTACCTTGGGCAGCAGGACGAGTGGGTTTTGTTTGCTTTTTGTCATTATTCCTCCAATATTAAATGAGTGGAAAAACATTAAAGAATATTTCTTCAGATCCTGGATTCTCCCGTTTCTTGGAGCATTTTTTCTTTCATAAAGAAGAAGTTGGAAGTGGTTTCACGGCCTCTCCTGCCTGGCAAGTCAGTTTGAGAGGTCAGCATGGGGTTGTCTGGTGAAGTCCTAGTCCCTGTGTCTTGGCTGCTCCTGGCTGGCATCAGTGTAGAGACACGAGTCCTCCTAGGGCACAGCTGCTGCTGCTGCCACCTCAGAGGTCTGACACCAGTCAGGCACCTGTCCCCGCCTCCCTGCAAAGGGAGGGGCACCCTGGGTGGTGGCTCCACTCTAGATATCTGCAGGTGGATGCAAGGGTGGGATTCACATTGTTTGTGATTGATTCAGAAATGGAATTTCAAATATAGAGGGAGGAAATACCAGCTGAGACACTGAAGCATTTTCATTACTTGCAGAAGTTTTGTGCTGTGTATACCACTGCACTTTCTTTCAGAACACTACTTGAACTCCAAAATCTACATTGGTAATCCACCAAAAAGAGCAGGGACATGGCACTGAGTATTCACATTTGAATCATCACTTCTAGGCAGTGCAAAGCGGGCTCCTGCTTTCCCTGTGTAAGGCACTGCCTGTTGGGATAGGGGACGTAACACAGGCGGTTTCTGCAAAGGTCTCCTTCTGAACCAGGGAAAGCTCTTTACATGAGGCAGGTCAAACTGCACCATGAACAGGGACTTCCAATTAAGGGCAGAGATCCATTCGTTACTGCAGGGGGTTCCCTTCAAGAGCCAAGCTTGCTCTGCAGATGCTGCCCCTGAAAGCCCGTGGAGGGGCACAGGTATAAATGTGTCGCTGAATGTAGGTCAGCTCTGAACTTCCACTGCCACTAAACCAGGTCTCCACTGACTGCAATTAAATGTCACATTGTGTTAACAAGCAGGAAAAAATCAAGAGTGATTTCCTACTGAATAACCCTGAGTATCCTTTCAAGGACAAGGGAGCGGCTAATGAAGCTCATGAAATCAAAGATTTGTAATGGAGCAGATGGTCTCAGCTGTTGAATAATTCACCAGAGAGAATGAGTGCCATTTCTTCAGGTGTGCTACTGGGTGATATGTCTTCTTGGCATCTGCCAAGAAAGGCCAGACATATGTTCCCTTTACACTTTCTTTGTTCCTTCGCAGTTGAGAAGTGCTCGAAGAACAAGAACAACCCTTCACAAGTCACAATGGGGTCAAAACCTGGGGCCAGAAGTACATGCAATAAACAGCAGGTTTTGGAGAGCAGCAGGAGGTCAGACCTTTCTTTAGGCAAATTTTGAAACCTCCAAGGATGCCAATGTGGCATTCAGAAAGGACCCAGTTTTCCTGGAAGAGTGTGTTAGTGTTCTAACAAATTGCCCTCTGTGCTGCCATGGGTTCGCCATGGAAAGCTCATGTTGCAGTATCAGCTGGGATAGTTTGATGGGATTCACATTGGTTGCTGCTCTTCATGTTCATCAGGTCATGGGCAGCACCTGCTAATTCTGATTCACAAACGTGTATGATTTATAAATCGCTGTGAGCCTGTCTGGAAGAGAAATGCCCACATCCCCACAAAAGGATTTGTCCAAATAGAACTGCCCCTACCCCTGGGTCATCTCTGCAAAGATCCACTTTAGACCAAGCTGAAACATTTCTGGGTGGAGTTGTCCAAATGGTGCAACAATGGCTCCACATCAGGAACAAGACTTGTCATTATGTCTTTGTTAGGTGGAGTTGGCACTGGCTGTGGCCACCATGAATGGCCTGAGGATTGGGCAGGAAGGAGGCTCCTGGGCTGGAAGCAATGGACTGGCTGCTCTGGAAAGCTGATGCACGTGCCCGCAGGGAGTGCAGGGAGATGCCCAGTGCACCTGGGGACAGCAGGCCAGGAGAATGGGGGGAGAGTAGATCTGGGCAATAGCTGTAATGGTGGTGCTGAGCAGATCTGGGGCTGAGTCTGACTTTCCTCCACAGCCATGCAGTTATCAGTCTCCAGGCTGTGGCCACAAGGGCAGAATGCCCTGTCCACACTGGTTTTAATGGTGTGCTCTGTACTCAGCCCTTGAAGAAAGGGGAAGGGGTGGTGATTTCTGTGCGAGTGTGATCCGGGAAGAGTTGTGGAATGCAGCACTGGCATGTGGTTGCTGCATGGAGATGACCTCTTAGCAGGGCAGGGGCAATTGTGCCTGGGTATGGCAGTGGGTAGACACAGACCCCAAACAACATCCCTCAACACCAGCCTGGCCACTGCAGCAGTCACCCAGCACTGGCTTGTGTCCCTGGGCACAAACCCAGCAGCTCAGTCATTAGGAGACAGGAACTGAATTCATTTAAAGGTCTGTCCTTTAGGTAAAAGAGATCAATAAAAAAGAAGGGGTAAGGGCATAAAAGCAAGACCTCAGAAAGGAAGGCTGTAACCCTGCTCTAAGAGATGTGAAGTAGAAAGGCACAGAGAGTGCATTAAATAAGCACTGTTCATTTTCTCCTATAATATCACATAACTGCCTCCAGAATGATAAATGGCTTTTATCTACCCTGTATTAGAGATAAGGTTTTCTTTAAAATTACCATAGTTATTGGAATCTTTTTTGCCAAAGATGTATTTGCTGTAGCCTGAAGTATTCCTGACACTACCTGGCAATCCCCAAGCAAGAGATTAGCTGAGAGTTTATTAAACTCCCTTACTAACCAAAGAACCAGGATGGACCTTGACTCCACTTCTGTAATTTGCATATCACCATTTTTACTTCAGGGAAATAAATGATAGAAGATGTGCGTCCCTTTTGAATCTGAGAGAGGCCACATAATTTATTTTTTAACCTCTATCTATTGGTTTGTTAAACAAATGATAATAAGCTACTAGGCTACTTACTCTAAGACTAGTTAGGAGGAAAAACCTGTACAGTGCTAGAGCCCATATTTTTATACTTTATTAATAAATCAGGACTTGCAGCTGGACTTTTGCCACCCCATTACTTGAAAAATGGGAATTGAGCCATTCTGCACTGCAGTGAGTGTGGCCATTCAACACACCAGATATTAGTTTAGGAAACCCTGGCAGCCTCTTGCATTTTGATGAATCTCCTCATGGCTCTGCATTGTTAACCAGCCTCAGTACTTAATGTATGAGGGTTGTAGCAAGGCTGGCTGTCACAGAGAAGGTATTTCTTTCTCATTTTTCAGAGGCTGTGGATCTCTTGGTTTGTGCATTACCTGGCTCAGGGATGGCAATAGGTAGCTCAGCCCTGAGCAAAGTGCTTTGCCCAATGTCTTGGACATGGGGAATTCAATGCATCTGTGTCATCTTGATTTTGATGCAGAGCTGAGAACGTGGTGGGCACCCACAGTGCCCTGCTCTGGGGGTCTGCAAAGCCCTGGTCCAGGTGTGATGTGCAGGAGCAGAAACAGGAGCTACTTTTATAGAATCATAGAATATCTCAGGTTGGAAGGGACCCAATAAGGATCATCAAGACCAACTTGCTGCTCCTCACAGGACCTAAAATTAAGCCAAATTACTAAGAGAGTCATCCAGAGATTCCCTGAACTCTGACGGGCTTGGTGCCATGACCACTTCCCTGGGAAGCCTGTTCCAGTGACTGACCATCTTCTGGGTAAAGAACCTTTTCCTAATACCCCATCTGAACTTCTCCTGACACAGTTTCATTCCATTTTTTCATGTTCTGTCACTGGAGAGAGGAGATCAGCATCTCCCCCTCCACCACCTCCCTTGAGGAAGTTGTAGACTTGTAGAAGTCGGAAACCAAAGGCAGTTAAAAAGTCCGCATACCAAAGACATGAAAGTGGTGACATCTTGTATTTTAATGCAAAGTTTAATGTCAAAATTCATCTAAAGATAAGAAAAAACCCAACCTGCTATATATATTTTTAGGTCCCCCATTCCTTAGCTCTTTGGGGAATGTCAAAGGCTCCTGGGGGCACTGCAGACAATCCACATTCCAGCCTGCAGAGCCCCAGCACAGCTGCAGTCCAGGGCACCTGCCTGGGCCACCACCTCTGCCAGCATCAGTGCAGATCCAGGGTCTGGCCTCCTTATGCCAAGGAGAGACAAGGTGGTGAGGAGGTGGCAGGCATCCAGGCACAGCACTGGAAAAGGCACCAGGAAATGTTCAACTAAATCCCAAAACAAACCAAAAAGACCAGGTTTCATTTTCATCTCTTACATATATCTCACTAGATTAAAAACCACCTGCTGCAGCCATTGCAAGAGAAATTTCAATCAAGCTGTTCTTTGAGAAGATGAACTAGGGAAGCCCTATCTTCCGTGGCTGAAGGCTCTCAAGGGTGAGAAGAGGGAGCACTGCCAGCAGCTTATCCAGCAGCTGAGTGTCTCTGTCCCATCCTCTCTTGTGTCAGAAGCATTGAAGTCACTTTTTGCAACCAGACTAGCTTAAAAAACCAAAGTCAGGGCACTCAGAAGCTGCTCAAAGAAATAGGTAGGTATTTAGTTTGGTGGTGATTTCTGTCTTTGCCAAATTCAGCTGAAATTTGCCAGTGGGTTCAAGAACATACTGTTCTTGCGTAAAATTTATTCCATAGGAAGTGAGGCAAAAGTAGAGAAGGTGCAAATCAAAGATGATCACTTTACAGAGAAGTAACACTTGATACTTTCTTAAAAAGACACCTCATCACAAGCACTCTTCTGCCCAAGGGCTGGCACAGCTCGGCCAGCATAGCTCCCCAGGGCAGCCCCAGAGGGATGCCCTCCTTGCTGGCATGCTCAAGCATGGGGCAGCCTGGAAAAGCCGTGCTCTTATCCCCCCCAGACAAAGCTTTACAGAAACCTCTGTCCTCTGGGACAAATGTACCCACTGACAAGTATATTGCTATACAAATCTGCACCATCTATCTTCTCCCAGTGCCAGTTCTTTTGACAACATATGAATATAAAAGCCAGTCCATTTTGTTAGCAGTCACTGTGCGCATATTTAGCAACTTTAGCCAGTGACGCCAAAATCCTCTTCAATAACGCTACGGGGCCAGATGGCTCACAGTCACACATCATAAATTCCTTTCTGCTATTTCCATCTTGTATTTACCCAGCTCAGTGTGTAACAGCTACTGGCATTGAAGGCTTCCTTTTTCAGAAACATCTGTGGTTTTGATAAGTCTTTGTAGGTATGGAAAAGCCTGAAGTCCTTCAGCTCCAGTTCTCGGAGCAGACTGTACCAGTACCGCACCACGGTGCTGTCATTGCCACTGACCTCAAACCCAGGCCAGTGGATGTGCACCTCAAAGACCAGCTGTCCTATCTGCTCAACCACATCTTCCAGTATCAGGTTTTCCAAAATTTTCCACTCGGCGCTCTCGACGTCTGCCTTGAGGACATCGATCTGCAACAAAAGCACCATTACTATGTGAAAATGAGAAACTTTGAAATTACAGTAACATCTAAGGCCAGGGTTGACCATTTTAAAATACACATAGTTATTCATTTTGTATTAAAAAAGATAAATTAAAAAGCATCAGAGGACTAACACGGGCAGTACACGATGTTTCATGCTTGACTGTTAACAGCGCTTTTCCTCCTGCCTCCAACTTCTGGTCGAAAAGCCACGTATTCCAAGCCCCTCCTAAAACCAGAGCATGTTACTGGTTCCTTCACAATTCTTGGGTGGCATCACAGCTATGGAAAAAAGAAGCAGATCCAAACGACAGATCCAAACCCACTAAGAGTGATTACATGTGCCATAGTTGAGTGAGGTGCTCGTGAGCCATGTGCTACCTGCACCACACAAGTGCAAGAGAAGACCAAAGCAAAATATGAACACTGTGAGCAGCTCAGGCCACCAGCTGCCCTTGACCAAGCTGCTGGCTGAAGCTTTTGCAGGCATCACTACAGATGCTGAGAGAAGAGGACCAAAACAAATTACAACTATGCAGAGAGTCTTCAGGATTTTAAAGGCAGCTCCACCAAAGAAAAAGGCAAAAAGAAAAGAAAAGAAAAGAAAAGAAAAGAAAAGAAAAGAAAAGAAAAGAAAAGAAAAGAAAAGAAAAGAAAAGAAAAGAAAAGAAAAGAAAAGAAAAGAAAAGAAAAGAAAAGAAAAGAAAAGAAAAGAAAAGAAAAGAAAAGAAAAGAGAAAAGAAGACGTGAAGGTGTTTGAAGGGAATAACAGATCTAACAGAAAAGTGCCCTGTTCTACTTTTAGACCATTATTTAATTTTGTAGATATTCAGCAATCCAACTTCTCACAGCCCAACACAACTGCAGGTTGACTTTGTCTGGAGAATAGCTGGGGGAGGCAAGCTGTATGCTTTAACAAAAAAAAAGAGCATTTAATCACCATTTCAGACCTGGTAGAAAACAATGATCACAGTGCAGCCGTGGTCACAAGCTGCGGAGCTCAGTTTGTTTTCCAGAGCCCGGCAGGGGAAAGCCCCACACCGTGAGAATAGGGTTTGCCTGTGCCAGTTCCACCTGAGCTGATGCTTCTGCCCATCTGCTCACACTCAAGATGGGTTTGAAGTGAAAAACTGAAGACTTTATTTAGTCAAGAATAAAAAAAAAAAAAAGAAAAAAAAAAACCAACAAAAACCTAGATTCTCTCTGGCAGTCTACCTTAACCATTGTGGCAGTATCAAAAAAGGCACCTGTGCAGGTACAGGAGAGAAATTCGGGCAGGTAATGTAAAAGCATTTCCAAGGCAACTGTTTTCCTAAGCTGCACCATCCCAGGGCACCTGGCTGGTGTCATGCCATGCCCCATCTGTGGGGTTCACAGACCACTCTGCCCTGGGCACAGGGCAGGGTTTGTAGTGTCAGCACATCTCCAGTACAACCAGAGCTGTGCTTTGCATGAGCCGCAGCCGAGAAACCACAGGGCCGTGGCAAGGGGTGGCCACATCTACCTTCCCTTGTTCCATGGATGGCTGACTGGAGACACCCGGGGCCGAGGGGCTGAGGTGCAGAGCTCACAGCCACTCAGGGGCTGTGCCCCAGCACTATGGACAGGCATGGCATGGCAGGAATCTGTAGGTGCTGGACACTTGCCCATTCTGGTCGCCATCTGTAAAAAGAGGGTGTTCGTCACCAAACGCCCTCTGCGGAGTGCAGGAGTTGAGCACATGAAGAGCTGCGAGACTTCGGTAGAATGAGCTGTGAAACAGCTGGAAACAAAACACTGCATTTTCAGAGCAGGACTTGAATGAGGTCCATGGTCACAGACGGAATCATAATAAGCCAAGACACCGCTTGTCTGCTCATTAAGGAGGCATTGTGCCTCCTTCACACTGTAGGAGGCAGGGGGCCAGTGGAAAATGACCGAGGGACTGTGGAATTAAAGCCCATATTGTGGTATGTTCACATGGGGAGCAGAAAGGAAGGTTGCACAGACAACCTTAGCTCTGGTATTTCCTAACTTGCCTCTCTAACAAAGAGCCTGTCAGTCTGTCCATCCGCGGGTCAGTGAACAGTTGAACACAGCACTCCTTTGGGTTCAAGGGGAGGCTGAATGTAAATGATGCAGCTCATGACATTTCAGCTGAGAACTACATCATGGCTGGGCTCACTTGTTTTCCTTCATACATTTAAATAGGTTATTTATTTTGCAAATACCAGCTCATATGTCTACCCGTAATGCAGTTTTGCAGGCAGTTGGTTCCACGTGGGTGCAATTGCCACAGGACCACACTGCTGCACTTAAGAAACCACAGATTTTTATCTCTGGGAGACTTATGTAACTTTGAAAGCAGACAAATTATTCAAACCCTTTTTTTTCTTGGGGGGAGGGGGTGGATGGATAGGGGAAGAAATGTTTCTAGGCGTTTGGTTTTGTTTTCCCATGGTCTTATTTTATGGCATCAGTAGGACATCTTTTTCCCGTGGTAATGTTTCCAGTCCTCCTCCAGGTTTGTTTGTTTTTCTCCTGTGACACTAACTGCTGCTCTGGCTGCTCAGCAGGCACTCTGCATGCTCTGTGCTGTATTTGCAAAACTGATCTGAAAAGTGGCCGCTAACCAATGTTTCAGTAGGAGAAAATGAGTTACTGCAATAACAGCTTGAACACATAATGACATGACCAGGAAAGAAGCACAAGGCCAGTGGGGATGTGCTGCATACACAAACCAGAAGCTCTTTGTTGCTCTTAGTGCCCTGCACTGCTCAGAAACCTGGAGGGAGGAAGATACCTGTCTCAACCCACCAGCCTCTGTGACTGCCTTCCAGGCAAGGTGTCCCTCTCTGCCCAGAGTCTCCACTGCATGCCATGGACAGTGTAAAATGAATGGCAGAACAGCTCTGTTTCAGAGTATCTGAGCAAATTACAAGCATCCTGCTAACACCAAATGCAAGTTTTGTGATGATTAGACAGCTCAGGAGATATTTACTATTGGCGATAAGCAGCACACTACCGATAAGAAATGCACCACCATCTTCCAGTTGCCTTGATCCAAAGTGCTAGTGAAAGGATTAGTGGACAAATATATAAATTCAGAGTTCTAATTCACTCAGGAGCACAGCTGGAGTCTGCTGCTATGAATAAATCCTGGAGGGCAAAGATCTACAGTGCCTGAAGGTAAAGTATGGCAGTGAGTTTCAAGCACTCACAAAGGCTGGTTCCTCTTATCTTCCCCAAATCCTCTTATCCTCCATGAACTAACTAGGTTATCACAGAAAAGTAAAAAATGTGGATTTTTGAATGTTTTCTCGGTTTAGCTCCCTTGAAAAAGCACTGCAGCATTGTACCACTCACACTTGGAGAAAAAAGAAAGGGGGCCGTGCTCATGCACAACCAAGCATATAAAACAGCTGAAAAAAATTATGTTTTACTTAGTGAAGGTCAACACATACTGTATGAAGGCTCGTTTCTTCTTTTTAGCGTAATGACTTGTTACAAGTGTGCATCATTTCCTAAAGCAGAGATCTGAGCTCTGTTCGCCTTGATCGCTTTTGAAATACCAGGGTTAACGGGGATTTCAGGCTCTGTGCTGCCCCGTGGGCATCATTTAAAGCTCCCCATGGAGAAGAGTCAATTGAGAGTGAGTAGCTGGAGGAAGCAATTTAGCTGTATTACTTCCAGCATGAGCTCAGCATGTGGAAGTGGAAGCCAGGAAAGGCAAAACCAGCAAATGCAGGTCAGGTACAGAGGATCCCTCCAGTTCTGTGGGAGCAGGTCTGCAGTGTAAGCTTGGGAGCAGGGAGAGGAGAGCTGGCTACAGCTTTCAGGCACAGGGACAGAGCTCAGGACCACCCCAGCCTCCTGAACTGCAGGGCTGCTCTCACAGTTCGAGAGAAAAATATTCCTCTGCTCTGGCTCCCTGTGATACCAGGTTACCGTTTTGACATCAGCTGTACAGCAAGAAAAACTCTGCTGCCTTGCACATCAGTTTTCCCCCTCTCTACCTAAGCACAATTCTCCATTCTCAGAAAACAAAACTCTAGAAAACATTGTTTAATTTACATTTTGATAGCACGTCTTTGCAGGTAACAACAGGTTCTTGGGCGTGTTTTGTTTAAATGTAACCTCCCTCTTATCCTTTTCCCATATGCAGATTTTCAGCATGATACTTTCCTCATTTTCTTTCCTCTCAAAACACATCCACAGCCTGTCCTTACCAGCAGGAGATGGCTTGGGAGTAAAGCCCCTTTCATTTCCTTTTATTTTGAGTGAAGGCTATAATTGATGGCAGCCAGGATGCCACGTAGCCTAATAGCAAATTACGCTCCCAGCAGCTTGTGACTGTCTCTTCCCATGCTCCCTGCGATCGGTGGGAGGGGGAAACATCCTGCCTCTCTCTGAGCCATCCGCTGAGGAGACCAGGACTGCAGGGGGCCTGGACAGAGCAACACAGATACTGAAATCAGGAGAAAAGTCAATCACCACTGATCAGTGATATACAGCTCCAACCAGCAGCACTTCCCTTTCAAATTACTTCTCTTCCTTCCTGCTCACATTTACACCTCTCTGTGGTGGTCTGTACAGCCAGTTTCAAATTGGCTCTGGAACAAATGTGTCATTTGCGATTATTCACTCCCAATGTGACAGATCAGGCACATCTTCAAGAATATGCTTAAGGCATCAAAGCCACAAAGCTGATTTGTGCAATTGGGTGCTTACAGGGCCTTTGGTCTTTTTTTACAGTAAAGGGCAACTGTCCAGTTGAAGTTACTCATACAATACATACATCACTGAAACAGAGAACCTGCAGTGGGTGCAGGCAAGCTTCGTTCCTCTGCTCTCACCACTGATTCTCCACAGCCTTGCGAGTGACGGTCTATTCTCCCAGTTCTGGTGATGTACTTCCATGAACACATTACACAGCAGGAGCAGGATATTAAATAATACTATGTTTACCACTTTAATCAGAGAAAATGTTTCAAAATCATATTTTAAAAAAACTTATTTAACTTTCTCACAGCCAACCGTCAGTACAGCAACAGCTTGCCAGATGCAGTAATGGCCCCAGACAAATGCATCCATCCAGAAAGCCCACCCAGCACATGCAGGAGGCATCAATCTCACCAGCATGCTCAGGAGCACTCTGAGCACTTTGCCCATGCTCTCCCATGGGGGACTGTTCCTAGGAAAGACCCATGCTGGCACCCCAGGTGTCTCCTTCCCACAGCCTCAGAGCCCCGGTCTGGGGGCAACCTGGCACTTTAATTCCGCAGCTCTTCCCTTGGTCTCTGATGCCGAGACATTTCCCATATACTCTCTCCATCTGGAAGCAATATCTCTCTGAGGACCCATTACAGAATAAAAGATACAAAGACCCCCTCCAGTCCAGTTAACTGGACCAGTTGAGCAATGCCTCTTACTCCAGTGGACAGGCAGAGAAGAAGAGGCCTTTTAGCTGGCAGAAGGCTCCTTTCAATGACACTTTACCAATGGACAACATAATCTTTGGACAAACCACCCCCAAGATGGGACATGACTTACAAGATCATCATGGCCTGAAATCCTTTCTCCCTGGCTGCATTTGGCCAGGAGGTCACAGGTTTTGACCTGTAGCCTTCTATCACCACAAACATCGTTCTTTGTCATGGGACCAGTTCTTGGCATCTTTCCCATCTTTACTCATGCTGGGCACTGTATTAGTCAGAGACAGCAGCTCACTTGTTAATCATCTTCTGGTCATAAAATAATACAGGTCCCCAAGCCTGAACTGATTTTCAGACAGGTTTGATGGGTTTAGCAAGCTCTGCACTATAATGATCTTAAAGCCAGACATCTTGCCTAGTTTGCTACCCAGCAAGACCAAGGTTCCTGTACAGTGACCCAGAGAACAGGTTCTACAAGCCCTCTGCATGGAGCAGGCACACACTGCACATGGACATGGCTGAGGGAGAAGACCTTCCCCTCACTAGAAAAACTGAGCATCAAAGATCTTGGTTCCCCTTTTATTTAAACTGAGACCAGTCTCCAGAGCAGGCAGCAGGAAGGAACCTCACCACTAGCTGAAGCCTCAAAGCGATGCTTCCTCAGAGGAAATGGTGAAAAGTCACCGTAAGGACATAAGTCCTCAGAGAGTGACCTCCTCACCTGCTCCAAGTGGCAGCAGCTCAAAAGTGTGCACCTCTGCTCAGAAGCACTGTGCCCCAGCTTCCATTTGCACCCCATTACGTTTTCCAGTTCACACGGCTCCCCTGTTGTACACTAAAAGATGAAAACAACCCGGACCCTTCGCCCAGTCCTTCAATCCAATGGCTAGATTGTCCAAGTAGGAAAAATCTCACAAGGGATCTGCAGAAACCCTGACTTTGAATTATTTAACAGCCTGATCAGTTGCAAAAGCTCTGCTTGCCAATGCCCATGCTGCAAACAGACGTGTTTGGAGGAGGAGGAGACACATACTCCTCCAGCAGCCGAGCTGGAAGCGCAGCCACTTTGTGCACAGCTCTGGCTGAGCGCACAAGATGCTTTGCAAAACTCGCATTCAGCCATCTAATCTTGCAGGAGATGTCCTGCTGCCCACTCCCTCCACAAAGGGGGGAAAACCCTTTCCTTTCTGTTCTTTTGATCTTCTCCGCCAGACGCTGCTGGATGCCTGTGGGAACGGATATTTACTCAAAAGAATAAATGGTGTACGCTAGACCCTCAAGCCTCTTCATTTAGAGGGGAACAAACATTAGCAGTCTGTTTGTGCTGCCCCAGCACTGAGCACAGATGGTGGGACACAGCTCCGTGCTTGCATAAAGCCACATTATCCTGGTCTTGCTAAAGGTGAAAGCCAGCAGCAATAGGACAAGCACATTGCAGCAGGACAAGGGGGCCGGCAGCGCGGGAGGTTTGCAATAGAAGGCAAATGGTGAAGCAGCAATTGATTCCAAAGCCCTGAGGAGCAAGACCTGCAAGCATGTGCGTGCAGTGCAAGGGAGAGAGGCTACCATAAAATAGTCACTCGGAGTAAACAGCATTTTGGCTGCAAGACCTTCTATCGTCTATTAACACAGTGCCCATGGGAGCCTTCAAAACGTAAGTAATTGAAGAAAGGAATCAGAGTTCCATCTTCAAAAAATGTCCACCACACCTTAAAGAACATCTTTTGCAGGATGAGAATCGGCAGCCCTGGTATATCCAAGTAGCTCCAGTTAAATGTGGTGGAGGACTTGGTTCCCATCTGCACTTGCCAGAGCAATAAAGTCCTTTGAGACTACACCCCTCCATGAGAATCTATTCGTTTCATTCTGTTTCTGGACCAAGGGGCCAACCTGCCTCCCTTCTGCTTCACTGTTTGTCCACCCAGCTATTTGCTTGCAACTATGAGAGGAAGAAAGCTGCATGTACATTCCTGAAAACATGAATAAAAACCACCACAAAATGCTTGCACAACTCAGATTTCATCTGGGACAGGCATTCAGGAGGGGCAGGAAGAGCAGCTAAGCCTTTGACCTCTGGATTTCAAATTTTTGAGAATGGAACCTTAAACTGCTGTCAGATCAAAAGTGAGACCAGAAAGGATCCAGACACTAAGGCGAAAGTATTTAAACAAGATATGGCCAGTTCCAATGACAATAACTTGTAAACCCTGACAGGAGGAGGGACAAATGCAGGGAGAAAAATAAGTACATTTTTTTAGAAAGCTCCCAGAGGCTCTGGATAGGGCATTTATCTG
Source organism: Callaeas wilsoni (assembly GCA_013398955.1). NCBI lineage: Eukaryota > Metazoa > Chordata > Aves > Passeriformes > Callaeidae > Callaeas > Callaeas wilsoni. Next base: position 56,095 of record VWPU01011856.1, read on the forward strand.
AAGAGCTTGTTCATGTCAACACCACTGAGAAATTCTGAGAAAGATGGGTAATAGAGAAAAACCAGGATGCTCCTAGAAAGGGGTTGCTCTCAATTCTCATTAAACTCATGCCATGTCACAGACCACCACCCTGATCAGATATTCAGTACCTCAGCCAAATTAAAACCGTAAGATTCACATTACTGTGTTTAAGCCAGTGTTAGTGGCTTAAGGAGGAGCTGGGGAGTGTGCATACAGGTCTGAGCTCAGCAGGTGTCCTGCTTCTGGTACCACCTTGTGAAGCAGGGCAGGTTCCCCAGGCTCCTGCCGAGCTCCAGGTTTGGCAGGAGGAGGGAACCAGGACTGACTGGCTTCTTACAGGAGCAGCACAGCAATGCTGACTCCACAGTGCCTGCAGCCAGTGCTGTGCTCCTCTGAATGCAACTCTTAGATGCTTAAACAGTCAAATATGAAGGTGGAATTGAACACAGCTTGCATAGCCCTCTAGCAAAGCTGGGGGAAAGCAGATTTTTATTACCTGATTTTTTTCTGAAGGGTCTTAACAACCACAATAAAGGCAACAAATAAAAGGAAAATAAAACTCTAAAAAGAATTGTCCTTCCCTTCTAATTTTTAGCAGACAATAATATGCTTTGAAAGTGCCTTTATTTCTTTTTTTGAAAGATGACCTGAATAAGTTCTGCTTCAACAGCGCAATACTTCAACACTTTCATTACAATTCAGGCGTTGCACTAGGCCTTTTCCTAGGGGAAAAAAAGGCTATGGATTGCACCATATTCAGCCAATGGTATCATTAAAAAGATCTTTCCTCCATGCCTGACAATTGCATACTAAACAGCACCTTCAGGTCGCTCTCTAGAAATACCAATATTCCTAACAATGTCTTGAGAAGTGCTCCTGTTGGAGAGAATTTAAATGAGGTGAAAGGAGTTGTAAGGGACCAAGAGAAAACCCTGCAAAGGAAAGTGCATGAGGCACTTTGTGCACACAACACCGAGAGCAAGAGGTGGTGAGCAGTAAATCACTATCCAAAGATCTTCACTTCCAGAAAAAAGAGGTCGTCAATCCCATTTTCACTTGCAGCCAAACTCTTCCATCTATTTACAATTAAAATACTTTAGGCAGCAGCAGTCCCAGCTGACTAAGCAAATACAGAGCTATCACCACCTTGATTTCATTATCACCAAAATAAAAAATATATATATGTTCAGGAAAGAAACACTGTGTGCCAAGAGCTTGTAGATTACTCAGGGGCAACTACTACAAGGCCACAGAAGGCAGCATTCCCAGCTGCAGCTGGAAATAGCTGCACCAGCTTGACTGCCTCTTTTCATCAAGTGGAGTAAGATTTGCCAGCTCTCTGAGAGACCCCCAAACAAAAGGTTCACACGTGGCACCAGTTAGTGCTCAAACTGCAGCAATATCTGCCCTCGAATGAGACAAACTGCAGCATAACGGGTTAGCTTGACTCTATAAGGACCTCAATAGCTATCTCAAATGTAGAAATTTAAGTGAATGGGGATGAGTTTCATGCTCCTCCATCCTGTGGCAGGTCATTTATTTAGACTATAACCTCTAAATGCCATGGTATTGCATCTGCCTGGTGCAAGAGGGTGCAGTACTAAAATGGGACTTCGCTGTGCAGAGTTACTCCTTCTGCAAATAGGTCATGACTAGCCATTTACACTTTAAAAAAAACCAGTGCTCTGGGACAAAATTCTTTCTTACTGTGCCATTCAGAAACTGATATAACAAAGAGACAGTCTGATGAGTCACAAAAAAGCAAACAAGATGATAAGCAGTAACAGTGCAGACATTTCCAGGGAAGGACAATCAGGACATTTCCAGGAAGAAGGCAGTCACAGCCTGAGCCTTAGCAGAGACACCACGGAGGCTTCTGAATAGTACTGATTGCTGATGCTCCAGCTGCAGGAGCGGCAGCTCAACACAAATAAGATGTTACAGGAAATACAGGATTTCTCATGTTGGAGAAATCTTAGAAAGGCCAGTATGATAACCCTACAAAAGCAAAGGCTGTTCTTCACAGCTATATGTGAATGATAAATAACAGCTGCAGAAACAGGGCCACTTAAGCCTAAAGACCATTGATTGCCCAAGAAAAATTGGATGTGAAAATAATGAGGCTAAAAATCTGATGAAGGGTGGGTTTTTTCCTTCTAGAATTGAGATTTTGGAAAAGCCCCAAATAAGCATAAAAAGCAAAGCAAAAATTAAGCCTTTTCAAGACAGAATTCCAAACATTTACTTTAGGATTTGTGATGCAATGATTCAAAAGACTTGGTCTCATTTGTTCTTTCTGATGCTAAGCCACACATAGCAGAACAGATGTGAACTCGTGCCTCCCACTCCAGCAAGGTGATGGGGGCTGTTCCCCGGCTGCAGCAGCACCAGAGACAAGGACTTGTGTCCCTGCAAGAGCTCCAGGGCTTCTGAGCTCCTGGCTTCTCCTATTGAGCTCAGGATTCCAGCTCAGGACCAGCCTGCAGGTGCTCCTCAGTCGTTACTGAGGTCCTGCTGTGAGTTAAGATGACAGCTGAGCTGAGTGTGTAACACTGTTCGCACCCACGCACTGAACCACGACACAGCAGCCCCTCAGTGAACACAACTCACACTAAGCAACCCCCAGGCTCCCTGGGCAATACCTAAGTCTAGCCCTGCAAGGGATAACCAAAGTTAAATGATTTTGTCTAGGCAGGGTCAAGAATTCAAAAGCCTGTTCTGGCCCCTACAGCCCTAAGGTACACATAGCAAAGAGTAATTATGTGGATTTCATTGCTACAAAACTTAAACGTGGACATTTCCCAACCTGAAGAGTTTATTTTTTGTTTTGTTAATAAAATCACCATGCACAACTAAGCTGTTATACATTTTCTCTGGACTTCTATTTTATATTTATTTGTGTACTACCAACAGAGGTGATTTTAACCAAAAATGGTAAATCTCTTCTTTAATACTTGTCCTTTCACATCAGCCTTCACAAAACAGGAAGTGCAGCGCAAAATAAATTCTGTAGTATCTACTTGAGAAGAGCAAGTGATAAATTACTTGCCTAGGAGGAGATGATGTTATTAATCAAAATGACTTCAGGGTATAGTGTTTTGAAGTTGCGTTGAGTATTAAATAACAGGTGACTGGAAGGAGGTTTTTCCTTTTGAAATCCTGAATTGAAGCCTGTTCAATAAAATGAAGTAAAATTACCCAAGTTGTTACAGAAAAAAAAAAAATCTTCACGAAGAAAGAGTGTAAATTAAAGCCTTCAAATCAAACTCAGGATATAAAGATTGTTTTGTATCTATTTTCATAACAAACAATGACACAATTTGGTCTCTTACACAATTTGTTTGAGATAACTTGAATGGCAGGAGTTGAATGCAGCTCTGCTGTCCCCTGAAAGTTACAGCTATGAGCAATTCCTGATTAAATTAAGGTTTTACTTTGCATTCTCAGATTCTCCTTTCCAGATTAATTTGTTTTACAAGAAACAATTTCATCCACTGCTGACCCATACTGCCAGGGAATGCAAACTCATAGCACTTACTGAAGGCACAACAAGAGACCTGTTCTATGGAGCTCCAGAGGGAGGAAAACTACTACTGAAATAAGAATTTTCATGTGTGACCACACATGCCCATTTGGGACAGAATGAACTCTTGCTATTTTCTGCTGCTCAGGGCCTTTCTGTCGAAGGTTTTTAATTGTGCTTCACAGCACAATCTTCGGAATACAGAATATACGCAGTAGCTTGGTTTGAATTTCTGGTTAAGGGTTAGCAGTGCATAGAAGTAGGACAAGAGCCAACAGGCATGAATTGAAATCAGGGACGTTCAGACCGGATATAGGGAGAAACATTTTCCTGAGAGACCAGTCCAGCAGGACAACAGGTGACCCAGAGAAGCTGGGCAGTCCCTGTTCTGGAGAAAACTCAGTGTTTTTCAAGACCAGAGTGAATAAAGACTTGAACAACGTGGTCTGACTTCACAGTTGGCCTTGCTTTGAGCAGAGAACTGAACCACAATCCATTCAAGATCCCTTCTGACTTGAATTATCCAACAACTCTGTAGGAAGGAAGCTCCCCATCCATCTATCACTAATCCATGGAAAACACCAGCACTGCAGCATCCTCACCCCAGCAGGTAGTTAGAGAACAGGAAAATGAAAGCTTTCACAAAGTTGAACTCCACTGCCATAAGAATCAGGGGCCCTCAGTGGCTTTCTCCCTTTTGTCCCCAATATTCATCAAGAGTGCAGTACAGAGTGTGCATGTACAGCAAAAAAGTTGAGGGTGGGAGAGGAGAAGGGAAGATGAGCAAGATCAATTTTTACATCTTTATCCTTTCCTATGGCTGATAAAATACTGCTCTTCTCAGAAGATACACCAGTAAATTTTCGGTTTAGATCTGTATACCAGGAAATAAGACTCCCATGACATCCTTTGGAGATTATTTCAGAGCTTAAGAGATTTCACACTCTAAGAGTTCCCAAAAATACTCTGACTACATGTTTCCCTTGTCACCCACATCTCAGTATAGTACTAGATAAGTCCTCTGCCTCCAGGCTATTTACACTCCTCAGAGAACTGAGGACTGTTTTGCCACACAGCCAGTTAGAAAGATCAAGTTCTTTTAATCTTTCCTCACATCCACTCTGACACCAAAAAGTGTTTGTATTTCTTGCCAAAATACCGGGATGGGTTTCCCTTGTGTGGATCAGGTCCCAGTACTGTCTGCAGAATAGCAGGTGTGCTCTCGTCCGAGTCAGGGTGTAAACGAGCCCATCTAAGTTCTTTGAATCTCTTGCACACAAAAACTCCAAACTGCAAGTTTTCTTTTCAATAATATAACAGCAAGAACTCCAGGAGGTCTTGTCTGTGCAGTCTTCATCAGCGTGATTTTCTAACATCAGTGGAAATAGTTTCAGTCACTGGTAGGGTCTTGGATCAAGTCCCAAATCTTGAAGAATAAAAGCCAGGATAAAATGCGGCATTAACTTCAAATGCAGCTGCCTGGAATTCCTGCCTTGAAGTGGGAACTGAACAACAGTGAGGGTAGACGGAAGGGTTTTTTAAATTAAACACGGGACAAGGAGCATGTTTTAATTTTCTAATTGAAAGAAAGTGCTTCAGAAAATATTTTGTGAAACTGTTTTGACTTAACTTATTTATTCAGTCGAGGGAACATTCCACTCAGATTCACCAGAAGAATGGTGTCTCTACACAACATACAGCTTCTCAGGCTGCCTTCCTTCTAAGTTAAAGAAAACCTAAACAGAACAATGTGAGGACAGTCAGCCCATTCAGGTATTTCACAAAAGTCACAGAGTGTGTAACATCTTTATCCTCACTGGGAAAAAGTCAGCTCCTGACTTCAGTAAGCCATAGCTTTGCACAGGGGAGCTCCCCAGATGTTACCAGAGCAAGAGGCTGTATAGACTGTTCACAATGCACCAAAACACTTAACCAAATCGCATGTCATACGTACACAGCTAGGGGAACGCCTGCTTGCATGTGTTATGTGTGCATTGTGTTCCTTGGCTGCCATCCAGCCCGCTGCTTTCAGAAAGTTACACACTCACAATTCACCCCTACATCCTTCTTATTCTCACAACCGCTCTGTATTACCATGATAACCTGACTCTGACCTCAGCAGGTCTGGTATATCACAAGACTTGTACACTTTTTCCGGATTGGGTCATAAATTTTGCTGTGTGACTAATTCTTCTAAAATCAAAACAATGCAAGGCATACATCAAAGAAAAGCCATCTCTCTGTCTCCCCAGATGTTTCACTAATGCACAGCCTAGTACAGTTACAGTATGACTAGAAAGAAGAAAGAAAAGGCTCCTTTTCTCTGCTCTTATCTTCAAAATGTTCCAATCAATAGAGCTGAACCAAAAGAAAATATTCAAAAAAAAGTAAAAAGTGAACTGAAGGGGACATCTTGCATTTTTAAATAACAAACCAAACAAACATTGCACTGCTTGCTTTGTAAATCTTCCAGAAGAGCTCCTCCTTAGTCCAGGCTGCCTATTTCTTAAAAAACAAAGACAAGCAGAACTAGCTGCAGGCAATTAAGTATATTAGCATTTGAATTCACGTTTGTATATCCTCTAAAGGAAAAACTCTCTTAAAAGTGACCTAAGGAACTTCCTGAAATGTATTATGGCAACATTTATTTGAGATTTGAAGATTCCTGATGTCTTTAAAGCTCCTTAAAAACGAACTGGGAAATGCTGAAAAAACACCCCACAGATTGCTGCCAATTTCAAAACAGGATGTTTTTGTTTTTGAGGACTGTAATTAGGAACAGTGACCTTGAAAATGTAAACAAACCATCCATTACCTCTTCTCTCCTAATTACTGTTGCAAATATTGTTTTCTCTTTATAAACTCGTCTGTGTGAGTAGTTTCGTTTTCCTACTCAGGCAAAGACCAGAACTTCCACAGGACTAAATGTGCTAGCACCCAATGTCACCAGCTAGTTCAAGGGAAAAGGAAGTGAGGAGTAGAAACTCAGTATTTGGTATACGGCTAGGGATTTAAAATCATCGTGGCTGTTACCAGCACACAGAGAAAGCAAGACAGAAAAGGCACCCCTACAAGAAATGCATTACAAGTACTGCTGAAGAAAAACCCATTACCAGGAGAAAATCTTGGAAAGTGCATGGTCTCCTCAGGCAGAAAGAAGGGAGATCTGGGGCTTTCCCAACACATAATCCTGCAGTCAGAAACCTGACACACAAGTCCTTCCTTACCTTCTGATGTCCAAATTCATTCAACACTGTGCCCAGCTTCTTCGTGTTGCTGTGAAGTTTATGAGCTGCAATGGCTGGGTTGGGATCCCTCCAGTCAATGGAGAGGCGATGGTACCAGAGGTGCCGACCCTCCTGAATGTGTGCTGACTTGATGCTGGGGTCGAAGCGATGCACCTCGCATCCACTGTTGGCCATGCTGAGCTCAAACTGGTTGTCATCGTTGCCTAGCCTATGTAAAAAAAGGAAAAAAGGTAACTATTAATGCAGCAGAAAGAACTATTAGTGGGTAGGATGTTCTGAGGATGAACTAACTTAACCAGAAAATTCAAGCTCAATGCAATATTAGAACTAATGGCTCCTTTCTAGGCAAGAACTAAAACACTTTTAGCCAGGCTGGTAACATTCCGAAAGAGCTTTTCCTCAGTTCAGAAGTTGACAAAATTTGTACAAACGTAAATTAAACACTGGAATCTTTGTGCTGTCATTATTCATATTCATATTTTATCTTTATATATATTTCTCTATTTTCAATTTGCTTTTTTCTTGACAAGTTTACAATACTTTTCTTAGTCCCTGCTGCGCAAACTTCCAATAACCAAGCCATAAGCAGAAGAGAAAATACAGTTAAAATTTATGCAATACTACTTTGTAAAACTCTGGCGTATTTCACACCACGTCTGTCACCTGTTACAAATGTGACCCACAGTGACCACCAGTACGGACAAGACACAAGAACCAAATGCCTCTCTTTCTCTGTGGACAGGAAGATACAGATTAAAAAAAAGCATATTTAAAAATAAGCACTTTAAAACAGTAGCAGAGTTGTTATATAAACTTGAGAGAAAGATTGCTGCTAATTCGGGCAAGATCCCAAATAAGAAGAAAAATTAATAGCCCCATTGTACAGCAGTATTGTCTCTGTGAGAAGATGTATTATACAAGGCTGTGCCATATTCCCACCTCCTACAGCCCAATGGTTCACACAGGGTGCACTAAAACTAAAAAAAATCTCGTATTTAGCATTGCAATCACACATCTGAACCACAGGCCTTCCCTACTCTGTAAAACAGGATGTTCTCTTCATTCCTACTCCTCCAAGCTTGTTCCAAATGTGATTCAAATCATGCACTAAACATTAAACTTAAACAAAATTAAGCTGTTTGATATACACACACGTAGCGCTGAGAAGAGAATTAATATTTTTTAAAATCTGTTGTACTGTAAATTGTACAACTGAGATTATTCACTCTGTACTAACAGCACAGCATTTATCTGTTTTGCACAGACCACGACAGGGCAGTACTCTTAGATGTAGTGTCAGAGCACCTGCTACACTACACCACAGTTATTCTTAGCAACGGTGTGGGTCTGAAATAATTTTGGCTATTTGCATCAATCTTGACACATTTTAAAGCACATCACACACTATGGTACAGTGTTAGGCCAGCACTAAATGTTCTACATAGATGACAAACAGGCAGGCTAAAATGAATTCAACTGATGAAACAATGTGTGGAAGAGCATTTGTTTTGGAAGTTACCAATATGGTATGACACTTGCTGTAGTACTGACTAAGCACACTGTAACAATGTTCTAGGAGGTTGTCTTCTCCTCAACCATCTTCCCTTTCCCTAGGAAAACAGGAGGAGACAGGGTGTGCAAAAATAGCCTAGCATGCTCTAAAGGACAACCCTAATTCACAGGGTTCCAACCCATACAGCTGTGTGGGAGGAAAAGAGAGGAGTTTTCTTTTAATACATTGGACACAAAAACAAACATGTTTGTTTGCATGTGGCTTTCTACAGAAGGGACGGGTGATGGACAAAGACCTGTGTAATCCCTCAGGAATGAGAGGCTGGCTAAAAAAGAACAGCATGGGAATTGTTGAGGACAGTTACAGCATTAGTGATGAGCCCACCAGCGACCGATGGCCACGTACGTCCATGACACACTTCTACCCGTACCAGCTGGCACAATCCGGAGGGCCAGATGCTTTTGGTGCAGACAAACCTCAGGCTGCCTCCAAACAGATTGCTGCTCATGTGGACTGCAAAGGGAGCTTCACAGTGGTGGAAAAAGGAAAAAAAAACATAGATGAGGGTAAAGACGGGGATGATTTCTCTTCCGGCACTCTAGTTAACAGCTCAAATTTATGCCTGAAGAGAGATCTAGCCAGCAACAACTATACAGGAGAGAAAATAAGGTCTTCTCCAAAGGAACTGGTTCGAAAAATGCCTGGCACACATATAATCATGCAAAGGGATAATGCAGCATGAAAAAGATTAAAAAAATGAGGTCTCCTAAGAAAGATTTAGTTACTTAAAGAAAGCGGTGTTACTTAAAAAGGGATCATGATTTTAAAAGGAAGGTGTGGAGGTCACAGAAGACTGGCGAGGCCTTTCCTCACCATCAGGAGAGAGCAGCTGCTGCCTCCATCAACAGCAAAATAAAACACGCCAAATAAAGTGACCTATTTTTCCCGTAAGGGAGAAGTGAGCTCGGTCAGAGAGCTGCACGCAGTGCCCCGGGGCGGGGGTAGAGGTGGGCACTCAGAGCAGCGCTCGCAGCACCCGCGGGGCCGGCGCTCCCCGGCTGCGTGCGAGCGCAGCGAGGCGCTCGCTGGCGCTGCTCCCCGCCGGCAGCAGGGCAGCGACGCCGACCCAGGACGGAGCGCAGCACAGCGGGGAGCAGTGTCCCTTGGCTGTTCCCTGCTCCCAGGGTTCACAGAGGGTCACGGTGCACAGAGCCTTGCACTCAGAACAGACGCTGGGCTGCGGCTTGCACTGGATGAAGCATCACAGCGGCCCCTGCATCACCCGGGGGCACAGTGAGCGCCGAGCCGCACAAAAGCTGCTTTGTGTGCTCCAGCACAGCTCTAGTGGACACCTGTAGCTGATCCAGCCTGAAAACTGCAGGTACTCCAGCGACCACAGGACAGAGCTATAAACATATGCAAGTTAAGGTCCAGCTTTCCCTTTCTCTGTTCCTCCTCCCCTCCTTCTCTTTCAAAGGAAGATAACTGAGCTCAGCAGCTCAGGAAAAAACAAAGGACCCCCTGCCTGAATCCTAAAGCTCCTACATACACTGTAGGATGCACCTGAAATGGCATTTATACCGTATTGCAGCAAGACTCTTTAAACCTCTGCTGGTAAGTTTCTGAAATCCTATTCATTTATGTTATCCCAGCTTGAGAGCCTGCCTGTGGTGTTTGTAACTGACTTAGCTTAATCTAAGCAGATTTAGCACTAATAACTAGAGCTCACTAATGCATATTGCAATTATGTATCACACTGGGAAATCCTGTCCCCCAAGCAAAAACATTGCTGCCTCCCAGTAGTGGAAGCAACTAATACTAATCTAAAAAGATCCCCAGATGTTCCAGACACTGCTCGCTCCCATTCACAAGTAACCTCTTCTATAGCAGAGAGGTTAGAAGAGAAGGCAAGAAGGCAAAGCCTAAGCAGCATGTTTTATTCCAGTTTTAATGATATATGGATTTAATTCAGGATTCCCAGTAACACTCCCACTGAACTTTCACATTTGTCCTCCATCCATCCTCTCTGCAGAGAATGCTCTTCATTGGAAGCAGCTGCTCCCCATTTGCTCTTCACGAAACATATGAGATAACAAAAATGTTTAAAGGGGATTTTTGCCTTAGAACAAAATTACTTTTCTGTCTGTCATAAACTAAAGGAAGTGAGTCTGAGGGGAAGAATTATGCAGTAACAAGTTCCAAAGTTTGCAGAAGTAAACTGCTGGATTGAAGATTGCTTCTCTGTAACCTCAAGTATTTCCCTTTTATTTTTTAGCTGTTTCATGTGATGCATCCTGGTTGGTTATTTAGTGCATGTGTGTATCTGATGATTGATGGGAGAACCAACATCAATTTCAATCTCTGCTAAGCCCTAGTATTCCATCACTACAGAAAATCTGGCACTCATGCTCCCTGGACCATACACAGAACAGCACCATGTACAAAGCACTAGTATACACACACTAGCTCAGTTTTGTTCAAAACCATTAGCAAAATATCTCGGTGCTGGTCAGCTTCGTGCCTAATCTGCACTTCCGAGCACAGAGGAAACCAACTCTGTGTTGTGCCTACTGGACAATTCAACAAAAATACCATTCTCAACCCACACTTGATCCTTAACAACAGGGAAAAAGGACATTAACACAGGAGCTCAGGTCTGATATTAATGATCATGCAGCTTGAAGGGCAAGGTCTATTCCACTGAACTTTGAGTACTTCGCCAAGACATCTAAAATCAGCAGCCACATTATCCCAGACTTCCACTATAATCAAAGGAAAGCTATACCTACCTCCAGAATGCTATTTAGCTTAGCTGATTTTCCACCTGAATGTGCTTGCCTGTCCCTACAGACTACTAGAAGGGCCCTTAGGCAATAACTCAGTACTACAGTCAAACAGTTAAAGCCTGGAACTGAGCATGGGGTAACACAGCATCTCTCCTAACTTTTATAGGAACATGAAAGGCTGAGAAGAAAAAAAATAATGTAAACCTATATCTTGCATTAATGTCAGATAAGTATAATTTGAAATATATTGCAAAGAACGTTCAGAAAATAAGAAGCAACAGTAGTCAAGAGAAATCTTCTCTCTGTATATGTGATTTTTCTCTAAGGGGCGCGTTCTTGTTCTGCCACAGAACAGTGCTGCTGAACAAAACCTGAGAGCACCTCCCTCTCTGAGGATCTTGCTCCATATAGCTCAAATAAGCTCAATCAAAATATAAACCCACCCAAATTAACGAAAACCACTCCCTTTGACTAAAGGACACCTTGCCTCCCCACCACGCTAACTGGAGGTGTTACCTGCCCTGTGCTAATGGCTGAGAAATGCCACCCAGGCATGGTTCCTTGCTATCCACCCTTTGTAAACTCACAGTAGCAAAATCTCAGGAATAAACTGCACTGGTTCAAGGGAGATGAAGCCTTCCAATACACCTCTAACCTAAAGCTGCCTCCCAGGACAGCAAGTACAGTTTTATTAGGCAGCTCTATGCGGTGATCTGTGTGAAATGAGCTCCAGATGCCAGTGACTATTCTCCTACTGCACCTGTGTGCTGATGGCCTGATGCACTCTGAGGACTGACCTCCCTCATCCTCCTGGGAAACAGAATGTTTTATTAGCAGGGAAACAGGCTGCATAAGTAGTTTTGCTACCTGTGAAAGTGCTTGTTCTGTGAAGAGTGAAAACTTCACTCTCAAGTGCTGTAAACATCATAAATACTGCAACCATTTCAAAGTAAAGCCACAGCTGCCTTTATCATTATCACTTTGGCACATGTCACCCCTGAAGTGTTGAGCAAACACGCTCTCATATTGAAATGTACTATTTTGTCCCAGAGGTAGTTAATGAAGTTTTATAAGAAATGCTGCTGAAATCCCTAGCAATTATGCTCTGCTCAATGAAGATGCTGTAGGCTTCTCAGTTTACCTCTTTGATTTCCATCTTCCTCTACATCAACTATCACTCACAACTCACCATTGAGCAATTTGTTCTCATACCAATATTAGCAAGGCAAAGGAAAATAAAGACCCTCATAGAGAAAGGTTTTTTCCCTAAAAATAAAGCTTACAGAAGCACATCAACACATGATAAACACACCTGAACAAAGTTTTTATTTTAGAAGATAACCTTGCTGCAGCCCGTGTTGTATTTATAGGGCTTTTTGAAGCTACTTGTGGTGAAACAATTTCCTTTCTTTTAAAGAGAGCACTTACCCAAGTGAATAGAGACGGCATTGCTTGCTTCTGATTCGATGGATGAGGCTAAACCTCTCATCAAGACAGATTGACCAGGGCTTTTTTGTGGTTTCGGAGTACCCTTTCAAGCTGTTCAGGTTCATGTGTTCACATGAAATCTGTTGAAATCAAAGGATATTTCATTTTAAGATAGGACTTTTAATTTGTTTTTAATTTGCCTTCTGGGGAAAAAGTGGAAAAAAGAAAAATGTTCATTGGTTTAATTTAAGTCTTACTGTCAATCTGATACATGGCTACAAAGAGTTGATTTTTTTTCCTTGTTTGTCTGTTCTGCTTGATGAAATTTAAGGCTTACATAATTCCCCAGAGAGCAATGCAGTTTGAAAAGCAAATAATTAGGCATTAGTACTATACCCAAATTCATTTTTTCCATAAGGAAAAGATGTTTCAGTATTCACATGTTTAATTTTTTTTTTCTTTTCAAACCTTGGAGTGGATTCTGCATCCTGAAAAATGTTAAAATCAAGACTGTAATTACAAAGTTGCAGTGTCTCTGCAACGTTTACCTTACCCAGAGTTTCCTGGATCTCAGCTCCAGAAGGGATTTAATGATTACCCCAACACACGCCCTCTCTAACAACAAAGGGATTTAAGCAAGTGCTTAACTAAACAGAGGAATCATAGCATGTGTGTCTATGCTGAGCTGGCTTGGACATCTAGAGACTAAAGCCAGGATAAAAACCCTGCAAAAGAAGGCAGAGACCCTGCAGGGAGGAACACCATAAGTCAGAGCCCTTGTACAGACCAAGAAAGCAAAGACTGAAAATGCACTGGATTCATCAGAAACCTGGATGTGTCAAAAATCACTGAGGGGTGAAGCCAGCTTTGCCAGCAGCTGAGCAGCAGCCTGGAACAGCCAAACCCACAGTGACTGAGCCAGCAAAGCCATGGCCCTGTAAGTGACACCCTACAGAGGAGCCCCTGCCTGCAAGCACCAGCTCTGCCTGTCCATCCAGCAGCTCAGGCCAGCATTTCACCCCCAGGCCACAACATTCCACCTCACCTTCTTCCTCCAGACCCACTCTGGAAAGGGCAGGCACAGAGCTGGAGAGTGCTGCACCCTTTCCAGAGCACAGGAGCCAGAGCACAGCAGTCGATGGAGAGCTCATACAATTTGTATGGCTCTTGCCGTAGCAGTGATAAAGGAGGCAAAGGGAAGCAGAAGGAAGCACCAAAGCTGTGGCTACTTCTGCCCAGGAAAGGCTGCACTGCTCTGCACCAGCATCAGCATCCACAGTTTGCTTCTGAAGGGCTTCTCAAACCACGCAGCCCAGCCATCACAGTCAGGTGTTGCAGGGCACAGGTTGCTAACATGCAGATAAGGAAGCAAAAACTGAGAAGAGCTGCAAGAACCCAGCTGAGCCATTATGATGAAAAGTTTTTCTTTGGACCCAGTACCAGCCCTAGCTGCAGGAATGGGAGCTGGCACTGTCAGAAAGGCAACAACTAAAATGGTGGAAAGGACAAAACGAGGTTAAATATCAGTCCTGAACTGACTGTTCTCATCTTGCTCCTTTCCTTCCTCTACAGCAGACTGCAGAGGCTCAGTTCTCAGTGAGAACTGATAGTTTAGCCAAACTAAAAAGCCCAACTCTGGTCCCACCTGGAACCACAGAAATGAAACAATTTTACACAGAGATAAGAGTAAAACCTGGACCCCAGCCTTTAACGTGGTAGGCACTATCCACATGCACCTTGTAATAAGTAAATAAAAACTCTCATTCTTTAAAAAAAGTGTATGCTCAGAAAGACCATTACCTGGAGCATTACATTCAAAGAGCTGCACACTGCATCACCACCTCCCTGCTCCTGCTTGGCTCATAATTCCCATGGAGAATTCATAAAAGCAAATACAGCATCTCTTCATGCTGTTCTCAGGATTCACTAAATTTTAAGCAATGATTTGCACTACACCCCACCACCCATTTCCCTTCAGTCACATAACAATCAAGGAATAATGGCACTGCAATAATAAGCACTAATTTAAGACACAGAAGAATAATGTACTCTCTACAGAAAACTAAGATTCTGCAATGCTGCTACTTAATTGACTCATGGCATTAGGAGCAATTACAACAGTCAGAGTTTGAAGCAATTTTAACAGCTCTTGCTACTGAATAGCTCTTGCTATCAAAAAAACCCCAAAAAACCCCAAGCAAACAAAAATCAAACCCTGAACCTGCCTTTAGCACCATCATCAGTCTGTTGCATGATTTACTGAAGCACTGAGCTCACATCCTAGTCTGGGTTTCTGCTCACTCCTATCATACAAACAACAGCACAAGAAAGATGCTTCTCCTGATCGTCAAATACCAGCACTAAAAACGCTTTTTCTGGCCACACCTTGACCCTGCTGATGTGGCACCTTCCTGCTCCAGCAGTTTGAGCCATTCCACGCTAATGGCATGGGGCTGAACTCAGGCACAGTAATTAGTAGACACTTGCTCAGCAAACAAGGAAAATGACATCCCATGCTCATCTACATAAGCAGGATCCCATTTTCAGAAGTGCTCATACCAGTCATGGTGTTATCCCATCAGTTATGCATCTTGTAACGTCTGCCAGGTCAGGAACAGGGATTCCTCTCATTTTTTGTTTTCACTTATGCTTATTCCCTCAACCAGGGTCAGTTACTCTGGGAATGAAACTTCTCGCTGAGTGCGTCAAAAGCAATAAACTCTCTGTTAATTGATGTCCTTGTAGGCTTTGACCCAACTAGTGGAGTTTAGCAGCATCTGCCACTGTTTATTAAGTCACTGAGATGAAGGATGTTTTCAAGCTTAATACATCTGCCACAGTCTAAACTTCTGTACAACAAAACAAGCAGCTCTACACCCATCTCTTGCCATCCCCACATGCATCTTCTTGCCTCCTGCCCTCTCAGCGCTGGCATGAGTGGCAGCAGAGATGTCATTTTATTGAGAATTTAGCCGGGGTACCCACAAGCTGCAGAATACAAGAACACCCTGCTATCCTCTTTTTTAGAGGTGTTTCAAATTTATCTCATCTCAGCCTCGAAAGCACTGCATTAACAAAGAATTTCATACGTGAATGACATTTCAGTGATATTGGCACCTGGGGCTTTTTGCTGTTCTTCAGTGTAAGTAATGATGCTGTCAACTCTGTATTCAAGGGTCAATTGCTGATAGACCTGGGTACCAAAAGCAGCTGCCCTGTTGGAATTGTGAGCATCCAGCACCTTTTCCATCTTTTAATTACAGGAAATGCATAAGCAAATGCTGTTGTGCATAAGTGATGCCTCCGTTAAGAGATGATGGCCCAATTTCCATGTATGCTGAATGCTGGAAGTATCCATCAACACAATCTGGATTTGGAAATGCCATATTTTAAAAAGCATATAAACCCACTAATTTTCACTGTCATCATTTTTGTCCTGAAAATATCAAGATTCTATTGGTATCATTGAAACAACTTGTCAAAGTTAGGGTCTGATGCCTTGTTCTCATTTTACTGGGAACCTCAAATGCCTCCTTTTGAAGTAAAATGAGCCTGGTTATCATATTATTATTGAGAGGTGGAACGATTGAATACACTCTCGTGATACAGAGTGCTCTGTATTTTTCCATCTGAGAGGGAGAAAGGGAGGAGAGAGAGAGAGAGAGAGAGAGAAATACCACATATAGAATTTCAGTCATACCATACCCCTGTCAGGACACAAACCCATCTGGAAATAAATAACATGGAAATAATGCGTTCTTTCTAACCTGTATTTTGACCTTTATATTCATGTTGGCCATCGGTGCTAGGATAAGCAACTTTAGGAATAAAGCAGTTTCAAAAAAAGTTTGGCGTGCAGTTAATTCCTTAGATATGAGGGAACAATCTGTGCCAGGAAAAGTGTTTTCTAAATGGAGACTGAAACGAAAAACCTACCTGAGAAGTGCTAATGTACTTTAGGAACCTTGAGGCCTCATAGTTGAGGGAAGGAGTTGGACTTGCCCATGGTTGTAGTTCAATGTGCCATCTTACAGTCTGTAAAACAAAGCAAAACAAAAAACACCTTAAAGGCAGTGCAAACATAAATTACAAGGGCTAATAAACTAAGGAGATTTAATTTCAAACTGAAAGAGTTTCCTGGGGGCTTGTCTACACATGAAAAACATTTCAAAATAAAGCAGGGTTTCAACTACAGAGAAAAAACATCTAACTATGATTTATAATGATCAGCTTTGAAAGCAGATGTAGGTAATTCAGAAAGAAAGTGCTCCTCATCCAGGATACATGTGTTAACCCGGTTATTCTAGGACACCCAAGTAAGCTGAGAGAAATGCATGAAGAAAACCAAGATCTAAATAACCAAATCCTACAGCAACACATCTGAAAATAGTGATATCATTTTAATTTTGTATCTCTCAGGTATCTCTGCTTGAATGTCCACTGAAACAAGTACTTGAATTGCAAACACTAATCACGAAAGGAAACCCCTGCAAGCAAACTGTCTTCTTTTTTAAGATCTAGATTTTATTGAAAAACAAGCTTCTTGTGGGCTTTGAGAAAAGTCCTCTTCCTCTCCCGTGCTTGCCTGACACACACCAGAATTCTTTGGTTCCCTGAAAAAAGAGAAGCGTGGCTGCCTGTAGCTGTACCACTCCTCATTTTCATAGCCCCAAGGAAGAAGCTTTGCTGGGTGCTTTCTGCGCTCCCCGAGCTCTGAACCTTGGGGATCCTGTCAGCTTTTCCAGAAACACTTCCCACATAGACACAGTGGGACAGGAAAGGTCTTTCAGACACGTGCTTGCAGAGCAACAGGGCTCTGTGCTCCCATCTGCGCCACCTTCTCCAAATTCTGCCCTCTGTCATGCTGGGAAGTTTAGACTTGTCATTTCTTGCCCTCAAGTAGATAAAAATACAAGCACGGTGTTAAGTTGTACTAAATTAAGATTGATTCCTCATGGCTTTTCATCTTCAGGCGCCATAACTCACTTCTACGGTTGGGCATGTTATAGATATATATTATAATATTGGCTTGTCGCAGGTATTAAAGAATGTTAAATGTATAATGTTAAAATGGATTCACAATGAGAATATGACTGTAGTTGGTTCGGGTAATAGAGAATGTAGTGATGCAATTCGTCCTAGAGTGGAAGGAATTGGTGTAGATAAGATACAAGAAAGTTCAAAGGGGGGGGTTAAGGGATAATCCATCCAGCCCCCCTTGTTACTGCTGGTGCTTGTCAGAAGCAGGATGGAAGGATATAAGTTTGTTGTAAACAGGAAAGCCATCTGATCTAGTCCCTGCTCTCCGAAACCCCTGAATCAGCTGAAGCTAAGCTCATAGCACAGGCCGAATCCAAAAGCCTAAAAGAGCATGCGTGACCAGGAAAGGTAAAAAGTTCAACTGCGAGAAAGACCCCGGCCCCTGAGAGGAAGACTCTTCTTCATCCTGAAGACCCCGGCCCACGACCACCAGGAGGCACGGCGCATGCTCAAATAACCTTAAAGTTCATTTAAATACGAAGCGAGGAGAAGTCATGAATATGTATAGGCGTATTTAGAAGTTAAATGCATATGTAAAACTTTAAAGATAAATACAGAGATAACTGCTTCAGTCGGCGCGGACCGTTAGCGGGACAGAGACCGCCCGGCCGCCCGGCGCCGTATCTTTTGCTTTATTGTCTTATCCCTTATTGTCCCTTTATTAAAAGCTTTTAAATCCTAACAAGAGAAAAAGCGTGTTTTTCACAGGCAGATAGTATCAAGCTTCCCTTTAATCATCCTCAATTAACTGAGATTCCATAACGGACAGGATGGGGTTTCTCCCTCAAAGGCTCACGCTGACATTCAATAAAATACAATCAGAAACCCCACTCGGGATTCCCACAGGACTGTATTTCAAACAAAGCCCTGGAAAACATTTAGGAAATAGCAATTAGCTGGAGAGGATGGAGGCAGATCAGTGAGGGAGGCGCTGAGCCCCCAGACAGGACCGGTCTGTGGCACCAGGAGAAGAACCAGCACAGTGACAGCAGGGATCCTCCGATGCCAGAGAGGAATGCAGGAAAGAGAAGGTAAAATTAGAAAAGAAAGATGGTTAAAAAGGACCACCAGACCAGATGGTGTTTGCCTTGAGCTGATATGAATTGATATTTTTGCAGCCTAAGTAAACATAGTCTACAGTGAATGTGAGCCAGGAGGTCTGTATGAGGTTTATTGTTCCTTTAGGGGTTATTTTTCAGATTTGTTGTGATTTTTTGTTGGGCTTTTTTGTTTGTTTTTTTTTACTGTAAAGAGATGCTGAAAAGGATATTGAGATTTTTTTCTCCCCCAGAAGCAGACAAAAGTAGCATTTCTCACCCTGAAACTTCCTGCCTGCAGCCAACTTGGACTCCTATACCCTGCACAGCATGAGCCTGGAAGCAAGCTAGCAAGCCAGCTCTGCAGCAGCATGTCCCCCTGACCTCTGCTTGCAGCAGGCAGCCTGCAAACAGCGAACAGCAGGAGGATAGGTGCACACCAGGGAGGGAAATGCGTGTAATCTTTCAGAATGAGTCACAGTTCACACGGCTGAATAACGTTTGCAATGACAGGAATGCTGCTGTTTCAACAGGCTTGAAAGCCGGAATGAAAATGAAGACTGACA
This sequence comes from Callaeas wilsoni, assembly GCA_013398955.1. NCBI lineage: Eukaryota > Metazoa > Chordata > Aves > Passeriformes > Callaeidae > Callaeas > Callaeas wilsoni. Next base: position 75,257 of record VWPU01011856.1, read on the forward strand.
ATCGTTTTAGGGAGAAAAATAAAAGAAAAAAAGAAAAAAAAACAAACCCACAACCAAACAAAAAAACTCCAAACCAAACCAAAAAACCTACCAACCACCCAGATACCTACACATCTGTGCCCAGTTATTCTGAAATCTATTTGTGTGAGAAGTAGCTCATTAAGTAGAGGAATTGCAGGGTGGCCATTGTGGTACTATTCAGCAAGAATTCCGTCTGCACAGAGTTAACAGGGAAGAAAAAAAAAATCTCTATAATGAACCATGTGAATGAGGTTCTTTTTCAGCAGAGTGCAATGTCCAAGAGCCACTGCAGCTTACACTCGGGTTCTTAAAATCTTAAAGACGATAAACTGCCTTCCCACTGACTCCAAACTATTGCTAAACACAGGAAAATGAAATAAAAACCCCAGGGACTTACTGATGCAGTTTCACTAAAAAATAGGTGGGAAAAAAGGAAAAAAACAGAAAGAGATCAAGCTTTTGTATAGTTCTTCAAATTTAGGAGCACCACATAAATGCTACTTTTGCGGCAGAGATCAGACCCGAGGCTCCTGTTCGAAGGCAATGCTTTTGAATAGCTTCTCAGACTTCACACTTGGTCCCTGGCTCCTTAGGAAGCAAGAGCCTATTTCCATTCACTAAGGAACACACACGAGAGGCCTGTTCCTAACACCTCCTAAACACCCCCACGGGGCGCCTCAGTAGCTGCCTTACAATGAGATTCACAGACAATGAATGGTGGTGAAAATCCATCACATCTCTCGGACCCGGTGCACCCCAGCAGCGGGTAACCCACAATGTCGGCAATGCCTTTTGGGTACGTTCAGGAATACAAAATATCCTCCTAAAGGAAGTTGTTCCATAGGTACATTGGTAGCCTTTGTTTAGTTTTCCAGGTAATTTTCAGCCTGTTCCATAGTGTTTCCTTGAAAGCCTTCTCAAATAAACTCTACAGATGCTTTGTGAAAATCAGGTTTATCCCTGATAAAAAACGATCCTTACTTGAGTTTTTTCTCTCTCTTGACTTCGCAATTTTATTTGCTTGGAGCAAACCTGACCGTGGCAGGATGATTTGGATTTTCTCACCTGTATCGTGGAAATCTCTAGAATGACAGAGAGCAGGTCCCTGTGGCTGCTGTACAAACAGGCTGAGGAGCAGCTCCTTTCACAGAGGGCTTTACAGCAAGATGAGCAGAGGAGCTATTACAGCCCAGATTATACAGCTCTGGGTATGAAATTCAGACAGAACTCCCCAAGGCTGCCCAGAAGGAGCCAGAAAATGGGTTCAGACAATCTGCATTTTTGCTTGTCACCATGGGTGTGCTCTCTCTCTAGGGTAAGGACTCATCCAACCAGACACCATGACTGTGTTTCCCAAACATCAACATATCCACATTCCACAATATAAAGTGATGGCAGTACCTGGAAAGTTACAATGCCACTTTAAAAATATCATACTGAATATCTTGAAGTATCTCTCTGTATACAGCTTCGCTTATAGACACATTAACTGAAATTAGCATTGTAAGAAAAATCAATCTTCAGCAAGACTTTATCACAAGCACTGGTTGGACACTCACTTCAGCTACTGCTGAAGGGTAATGGGTATCCAGAAACTCTTGTTCAGAGTGATGTCTAAATTTTCACCACATGTGATAATCATAGAGAAAAGAAAATCTTTCAGCAATGCCATTGCTTTGCTAGGAAAACTAGGACGAATTTGAAGGTCTGATTTTTCTTCCAGGTACTTCACACTTAAAGATAAGGACTGATGTTTCCTTCAGACCAATCTGACAGCAATCTGCAGAGACTTCTCTCTGGAGACCACTTCTTCCTGGATTTTTTCTCCCTCGTAGCCATCTGTGATAGTCACTTGATAATCCCTTAATAACCTGTAGTATATATGTGATATACTTTTAAAGGACTGTCATTTAAAATCCATCCTAAAAATCTGAAATCATAATATAAAATTTAAACCAAAATATGCAAAGGGTTCACAAACCCTTTCTAAAATTGTAGGTCTGCAAAGCTTTTGGCTTTTCCAGCCAAAACTTACACACAAATCATTAAATTCTTTCCAGACCAATCCTAGTTTTAGTGTGCTAATTCAAAAAGCCCAACCCCTTCCTTCCCGTCTGCTTACATTTGAAAGGGAATTAGTAAGTTTTTCATATTTCCATCTTTTTAAACTCAGTAGCTGTTTTCTCCCCTTTTTAATCTACTTCCATTTTAGCAGCCAAATAAAATACAGAAACATACTAGCCATTTTTGTAAACAAAAATTCGGGAATCCCATTGCCCTGCCAAGCAGTCTGTTGCTTCCAAAGAAGAAACAAAAGACTTGTCGATAAATTCACAGATGTCTTAAGCAAATCCTCCCATTATCCTCCCATTAAATCGTGCAACAATTTAATTTTTTACATCTGAGGCAGGACCAAATATGAGTGGAAATCATTTGGGGCAATGAATTCCATCAAGAACCATAAATATTTGCTAGCCATAGCAACAAATGACATACACATCTTCATCTCCAATTATTCTGTCTGTACCCTGTGTACAACCACACTCAGCAGCACAGAACCTGCTCATGGGTGAGATTTTGCAGGGGTTTTATCAGTTCGAAATGCAATGCATGGGATTCAGACTCAGATTGCAAAACCTCAGACACCTACATGGCAAGTTTATTAGATTCCATTCCTGAAGGCTTGCCCTTGTAAGACTAGATTGTCCCTGGATACGATTTACAGAGCTTGGACATAGTTTTATTTGTGATCCCTCTCAAGCACCTGTGGTCTTAAGCACATTAGTTTGTTGTGGCCTTACTTTTTGGGATTTTTCCCTCAATTCAAAAGTACTCTAAACAGTGCAAGCTGCGTGCTGCAGCCCACGCGAGTCCTGGCTTTGCAGGACATGCCAGCACACCTCACGGGGGACACGCGACCAGCGCGAAGCCTGCTGAGGGGAGTGGGAGGGCTGCTAGGGTGGAGGCAGCCAAACCTGGCACACTGCTCCTCTTGCTGACAGCACAGAGCAGCTCCAGCAGCAGAGAATCCCTTGTGAACGCCCACGTTTCGTTTCAGAGGCAATTAGCTGGTTGACTCTGAGGGAGAGCCAGGAGGGAAGAAACACTCCTGCATGCAGACAGCTAGAGACGAAGCTCCCACAGTGGGCTGGGGAGCTAAGTTATTTGACAGGACAGATGAGGCAGACAGGCTCTTTAAGGGGATGATTCATCTCACTAGACAGTAGACATATAAAATATGTAAGGTGAGTCAAGCACTGGAAAAGTCCGTGTCTCTCCATGACCTGCAAAGGAAGCCTGAAGGATGGGCTCAGGAACACCTACACCACAGACCCTCAGCATCACAGAAGAGAAACCCCAGACCAGACATCCACACGTCCCATGCTGCAGAAAAACATGCATTTTAGAGGGCTGAGCCTACTCTTTAGCTGTGAGCCTAAAGCAACAGTTAGCTGCACTTGGTTCTTCAGCAGGATTGAGTAATCCCAAATGTTTTATGTTTGGAGCAGCAGTATGTGGCACAAGTAAAACAAACTCCACCTCAAAGCAGAGGTATCAGTAGGAAAGAACAAGTATGCCTTCAGCCTTGGCAAAGACCTCCTTGAGGAAGGTCAATTCATATAGTCCCCTTTAGCTAAATGTAACCAGCACCACAAGGGCTCACAAGACATACACTCGTAAAAACCAGCCACCCTACATCCTTAATTTAGGAGTAGCAGGGACACGCACAGGCTCAGTAAGCTGTAATTTAAAATACAGGCTTGCAAAGTGACTGACTCATATTTAAAGCTTTGAGTGAATTAATTTCCAGCACAACTGGCTCCATAGATATTCCATCCCTACATGTCTGAACTGTTTCTTTCCTTTCTTTTTTCTTTCGTATTACGATTATTTTCTATTTTCCTTTGAGGTTTGGGTTTCTTAAACATATGAGGTTTTCTCTTAAGAAACCATAACGCGAAACTTGCTACATACACTCCTCCTCTGCATGTGTGTGCCTGTATCGAGAGAAAAGCAGTGGGTTCCCTCTGAGGCATCAGGCCTTGAGGAAATCACAGGGAAAAGCAGCTGACACCTAGTCCTGCAGCCACCTAAATTGAGAATTTCCACTCCAACAGTGAAACTTCCACACATTGCACAAAGTCAATGATGAACTAGAAAAAAAAAAAATCTGCAGTGTGTTACGGAATCATAGAATGGTTTGGAAAGGACCTTTAAATATCACCCAGTACAACCCACTTCCATGGGGCACACATTCCTCTAGGTCAGGTTGCCCAAAGTAAACAGTATCACCCCCAGTACAGACCCTTGATGGACAGCACTCATTACGGGTTTGTCATTTAGACATTGAGCCGCTGACTATAACCAATTCCTTATCCATCTGTCAGTCCATCCATCAAATCAATATCTTTCCAATTCAGAGGCAGTCATGTTGGCTGTACCTAAAAACTCCCTGTCCTCAGCATGTTTTAACGCATCTTCCAGGAGGATCCACGCCATGATCTTATCCAAAGATTTGATGTTGGAACAATAGGCTGAGGAACAATAGCTTTGTGCCAAGATAAGCAAGCAACGTGTCACACACACAGTCAGGCTTTCCCACGCAGGAAGGCTGCTCAGGGAAATAAATCCTGCCTATGGAAACCAGTCCCATGATAAGAGCGCTTTCTACATTAATAAGTACGTGTCTTCAATTTAAATGGGTTTCCAACAAGATCTGCACATGAAGAATTCTATGTCTGGACGTGTGTGTTTTATTTCATTGAAGAAGAAATGTCTAGGATGAACTTAAGTCTCCCCCAGCTCCTCACTCTCTGTGCATCATCTTTTCCAAGTCTCTGCAGTGCAGCAAACATTTGTCTGCCTGGGAGCAGGATGTGAGTGCTGCAAGAGTCAACTCAGGAAGCTCCAAACATCACCCAGAGGGCTCCACTTAAAAGTAGTTTATCAGCACTTGCCTCTCTAGGCTGCAGTTTGCACCAGTAAGTAAACCTCTTAGATTTAGCAGGGAAAAGGGAAAAAAGAAAAAGTTTTACACTGAAATGAAGAAAACTCTTTTCTGACTTCAGTTCTCATTAGAAAAGCTTTGAGTCACTGCATGGTAATTGAAACTAAGAGTCTTTACTCTCGTAGAGTAAATCAGTCTGAACGTGAATACATAACAACCCCTGAAAAGGCAGCAATCACCAAGCATTTCACCTCTGCTTTCCTTTTGTTAATGCTGATGTTTATTTTCTGCTCCTTTTGCTGCTCATTTCCTATATGATGGTGTGAAATGGAGTCACACGCATACAAATTGCTGCTCTGGAGGGAACTGCTGCCCTTACCTGCAGGCGAGCTGCACTACCGACCTCCATGCAGGACCCCAACAACTTCGATGCCTTGGGAGGTTCTGCGCTTCACACACAAAGCCCACACTTAAACTCTCTCCACCTCTACATTCAACTTTGTGGGTTTTTTCCCCCTAAATAAGTCTCTCATTAGAAAAGCACGCACAGGAAAAAAGGATGCTTGCCATTGACTTCAACTGACAGAATTTACCTCACTTTAAGAATCAAGAAACGGATTGGGTGAAATAAAGACCAGCTTCCAAAATTAACATGAGGAAGCCAGATCTGTAGAGGAATTTAGGTGGCTAATGCTCCATTGAATTCAAATAGTAACCCTTAATTCCACAAGGAAATGGGTATTGGGAACTCACTTGCTAGGTTTACATTAGCCACTGTGGACACCCCTGTAAATTCACCATCACCCTGAGTGCAGGTTTGGGACTTACAGGAAGCAGGGTTTCCGAAGACTTGCCAAAATATTAATTTGCAGGTACTTATGAATTCAGAAAGCATAGCATCTAATTCATAATTTACACAGCATAACTACCACTCCTAATGACCTCTGAGGAATAAATCCACTGCAGCCAAAGGATCTGAGAGCTGCAGGGGTAGGAAAGGGCAGTGTTGCACTGGGGAACCTCCCCTTAGACTTTCAAAGGTCACCAAAGACTAACAGCTCTGCCACTGGAAATCCCAGCAACATATGGGAGAAACACACATTTATTAGAAGAGAGATTGATTTTACTCTAAGAGACATACAGCTTTGAAAACAGCCAAGTGAGATTTCTTTGCTATGGTTCTAAAATAAAATAAATAAATCAGGCAGCAGCATTCCAGCGCTATCCAGAGGCTGACAGCATGATAATATATCTAATGGAGATAAAACCAGGAGCCAGAACAGATCGAAATTTATGGAAGTAAATTCTCAAAACTGCTTAAGCAGCTCAATCAGCTGAATTCCTTCCAGTGCCTATATGCCTTTGCCAACACTTAAGGATAGCAGCAAGAAACAGATACAGCAACTACTGGTCACTGCTTGTCAAATTCAGTTTCTGCTAAGCAGAGGCAAGACTGTGGTTTCAGCCTGTATTCACAACTGCTTTAGTTGAAGTGCTCTGGCTGGGAAATATGGAGATGTCATAATCCATACAATAGGGGAAAAGAGCTATTTTCCTCTAGGTTGACTTCACTGCAATATTTAAACTATAGAATACAACAAACAGAATTCATCAGTAAATACTCAGCTAGCCAGATAAGCCGAGCTTATTTTGCGCAAGTTCCAGCACTCTAACTGTGATTTACATACAGGGATGCCTCTGGCAGCCTATCCACTGACTTCAGAGCCCCTGCCTGAGGCTAAGAACCAGGGAAAAAGTAAAACCAATACTTTCACACAAATAAGAGCATTTCACACTTGTGCAGCCTTCTCTCTCATCCAAGTGGAATGCATATATCTAAACAGAAATGGTCCACCACATCTTCTAGACTAAAGGGAGATATGAAGCATCAGTAAACCCCTTTTTCTTCATCTTCCCCTCCCGGGTAGGTACCAGGACAACCTACTGTGCCCAGGGAGCAGGAGAGGGCAGTATTTGTCACTAGACATCTATAATCTCATAAAGCAAGTAAATATCAGCTTTTATCCACGGGTAAACCAAAAGGCTGAGGAACTTCTACAGGTATTTAGATTTCAGAGTGTAAAACCCTAAGGTAAGATTTTTACAACAGGTAAAGGTAAGGTATTTACAACAGGTACCGAGGGTACTGTTCCTTCAACCCACCATCAGTTCACTTGGTCATACTGGGTTTTCCTGGATAGCCAGGGAAAGCCAAACTTCACTTTTTTCTTCTTTAACTTCTTATTTCATAAAAGCATTAGTTAGTAAAACCAGATAACGGAGTTTCACAGAATGAAATGTATTCTAGCTTTAAACATATTCCCTTTCCTGTTTTTTAATATGGTTATGGATTACTGCCTTTAGTCTAGAGCTATGTAGAATTCTTCCAAATAAAATAAAACAGTGTGTTGGGCAATTAGTTCCCTCTGTCTAGGAAGGGAACAACAGCTGGCTTACAAATTTTTAGGATTTAAAGTACAAAATGATACATTTATTTTCCAGTCTATGGAGAAGAAAATGAAACTCATTTCAAAGCACATAAGCCTCATAAGCCCATGGAGGATGGGCTTGGGCAAATATGCACCATCCTCTTTAATTAAGGATATTTTCCAATGTTTTATCACTAATTCTGAGCATTATACAGATACAGTACTGAAAAACTACATGGTTTGACCCTGAACTCATGATGCACCCAGAATTCCCACAGATTTCATAATGAATAATAATTGCAAGATCAAACCATTAATCAAGACATCTAACGAAGAAGAAACACATCAGCTCAGCAGCAACTAATTGACACATAATTGCTTCTTGTTTAATTTTCTAAAAAAGAGGGAGGGAAAAGGAACACGATATTGTTGCTTCGCCCTATTCAGGATGAAAAAAAGTTCACTTCTTTGAAAGTTTCAGTGCTGCAGAACAACCATGAGGAAAGTCCAAAAAGAGACACCGCACCAGTACTAAAAATTCTGGGTTTTTTTCAGACAGCTCCTACCCTGTGGTGTTTATCTATGGGATAAATCTCACTCCTCCGCTACTGCCATCCACTCTGCAGGGAGCAGGAAAGATTTGGAACTGATTCCTATCATTTTTAGGCTTCTAAGTGGCAGATATTTTCTAACATTACGTGCCATATCAATAGACATTACCATCTCTTCCCCCTAGCATTTCAAACAGTGTCTCTTTGTAAAATATGAAAGAGGATGCTTAATAAAGGGCACTGACTTTGAAGCTCCCAGTTGATTATTTGACTTAGCTGCTAGAAGAGGAATGAGGAAGAGGGCTGGGGATGGATGAGGCCAAGAGGGGGAGGACAAAGCAGCGACAGCAACTCTGTGATGTTACTGTCTGCTGGTTCTAACATCATTTTCAAATGCACACATTTCCCAACCATTCCAGCCCCTGGCACATCACTGATATTTGCTTCTCTGCCATAATTTTGTCTTGGCTAATTTTCCCCAGCAGACCAACGTGTCTCACACACACACACACACACACACACTCAAAAAGTGACCCTACCTCATCAAAACTAATAGCAAGAATGTATTTTAGCAATATCCCTGAGACAGACAAGTTGCCTACCCGGGTCTTGTAGGCGTTTCTTTGCTAAGCGCTCAAGGCCCACAAATTTGTCTTCCACATGCCAAGAAGGGCAGAGGTTTCAATTCCTTCAGTTTGCAGAAGCCACAAGGTCAGTCCTGGAAAGAACACAGAATTCTGTCTCTTCCAGAAGAGCTCACAGCACTGCACCTGAAGCTGCATCTGAAATCCATCAGAAAGTGGAACCAAAAGTAAACTTCAGTGGGTCACTTGTTAAATGAGCTGGTGGTTAGCTCTTTCTCCCACAAGCATGTAAACCCAGAGGTTTTTCATATAAAATCTGAAGCAGCTGGCTTGACCTGACAGTCCCAAGAGACTTCAAAAGCCAATGGCCCACTGCAAAGTCCTCCTGGTCCTACACTGCCAGAGACAAGAGAAGCCCCCATTGCATTATAGGGGAAGGTGGCAGCAGGAATGTGCCTCACAAGTACCCCAGATTTGGGATTTGCAAAGCCAGAACAATTCTGTTCTGACTTTTGAAGAACTCTGCAAAGCCATTTTGTTCCAGTCTGCAAAGCAAATGGAGAAGACTTTGGTGAGAAGCAAGATTTCTGTGTTCTAACAGCTGCTGGAACCACTAGATTTATCATTACACAAAGACACAAGGAAAGGTTTATTTATTTTATTTATGCATGTTTCAGGGTAGACACAAATTACAGTACTAGATTTTAAATGTTGCAAAAAATTACTAAGAGAGCAAAATAATCACCAAGGGGTTCCTCTAGAACCACACTCAGGACTTGTGCTTTTCAAGGGGTCAGCAATGACCACCGGATACCCCTCCACCCATTCTCTGACAGTGCAGTTCATGAGCATTCACAGCCAGAGCTTTTCCTGGTGGCACCTGAGCTTGATGGCACATTCAAGAGCAAGACTGCTGAAGATGGAAGACATCAGATGGGGAAACAACATGTCATTGGAAATCCAAGCCCTTCCACTTAGCACTGTATAAACAGCCGGGAACATTTCCGCCATGTCCTGCTGAAATTCACCCAGTTGTTGCCACGACAGCGAGTTTAAAACCACGGCTTTCATCTGTCTGTTACCCTAGGCATCGGTCCATTTGTGCACATGGTTTCTATTACCCTGAGAGATTGGCTAACTCAAAATAGGGCAGCGCGTCACCCTGTCACTTTTGTAGGCAAAAACACTAAAATAAACAGCATTAGGGTGAGTGTATGCATAGAGATTGCATCACACATATTCTATATAGCACAACTGAAAGAAAAATTGAATCATACCTTTTTTCCCCTCTTTTACTTGTTCCACTGAACAGCAGGTCATTTGACCTAAGACTTGCAAACACAGAAGGGCTCTGGACAACATTTCATCATGCACAAAAGTATCTTGGTGCATATCTTCTAGCTACAAAAACACTCAAGTTGATTAAATGACTCACATCCACTGCAAACAGCTCTGGAGAACTGAACAGCCGTCCAAGACAAATTCAGCTCAAAGTTAATATTAGAACAAGCGATAAGAGTGGGCTGTGCTGCGGATGCCATCAAAGATTAGTGGTGGTTCACACAGACTTTCTCACTTACATGTCAAATCTTTTATCTAATCTGTGCCACGAGTGGCAGCCATCACTGCCAGCCTGCAGGGCAGCCTGATCTACCACAACCAAACTGGACTGCTTGAGCTAAGGCTGGAGTTCTCTCCCTAATGCTACCTAAATCTCCAAACTCTACATCTGTTTTGTAAGAAGTGATGATGCACTCGTCACGCTGTCTGCACGAGTCTGCAAGGCAGCTGTGAGAGGGTTTTGTTCTTCACCGCAGGATTTCAGTACTGCACCCCTTGTCAGGGGCCGCTGGAGTTTTGCTCTGGGCTCAAACCAAAGATCCCCCAGCTGCACCTCAATCTGAACTGTGGCCACAGCTCAGTGAAAGTGGCATGAGAGATATCTGGCATGCTGGCACCTTCCGCGCAGCCCCCGAGCAGACACGTCTCTGTTAACTGCCTGCCTGGCTGAGTAAATGTTGATGTGAACTGACTGAACTAACTGGCATGAAAACCTTACTAGCAATGAAGTTAAACACTTGTCTCATAAGAGGGCAGATAAAGGTTGGAGATGTAAAGTCAAAACCCTAGGGCTATCCATGAGAATTTTTACCTGTCCAAATCTCTCTTTCTGGATTCTTCTCTCTCCACAGAAGGAAATTTTAGAAAAAAATAGAGAAAGATTGGACACCTTGAGAGCTGCTTGAGCAAGGAAAGCTGTGTGTCCTCAAAACTGTCCTCGCTTCTTATTTCAAAACATGAAATGTGACAAAAGATCATTTTTGGCACTAACTGTGCCACTGCTACCGGGCAGTTCAGGTCACTTGGCCCCCAGAGCAGTCCCATGAAGCAGTCTGAGCTGAAGACGGCAAACAGGAAAGGTTTTTTTCTGATCTGCTACAGCAGTCATAAAGGATTCACATTTTGTACAAGGCCTGTGAACTGTCTCTCTGGGTTCAAGGAAACGATGGCAGAACTGTAATGGCCACCACAGAGCAGGGCATCTGCAGAATAAATTATCACCTCCATCCTTGGGTCCCTTAGGAGAGAAGGCTTAAACAGCCAGATTTATTTTTTTCTGTACCACAGCTACCTAGAAAACTTCTCTTGCCTTTAAATGCCAAAAGAAAGCCTTGAGCAGGTATTTGAAGGATTTTAAAAGAAATCTATGCTATTGGATATAAAGTCTCATAACGCTGTAATGACTTTCTGAAGAATAATATTCCCCACCTGCTTCTCAAAAATTCATGAAGGAAGAACTATTTCAGGCAATAAAAAGTGTGTAAGAATCAGGGTTATTCTTAGTGATAATTTACTTCACAAGCTTGCAAGCAACATTATTGTCAGAAAAAAATTACCATCTCCTCTTTATGGTATACTATAAACACATTTCATCAGCAGTTAAAATAAAATGAAAGCCCAGTACTGCTATTGCTTGACTGCTTGGAGAAGGATTCCTGTGTTTGGGTACTTTCTGGTACCTCAGCTGCCCCCGTTTACAGGCAGAATTGGTGCTCCCCAGATTTGGTTATCAGCTGATGAAAACTGCTTTCAATAAAAGTTTATTCTTTTCTTCCAAAGACAATAACCTTGCTCAGTCTGTGCTATTAGCCTGAATATTTGAGCAAAAACAGACCAAGGCTGTTCCCCAGGTACTAACAGATTGAAGCCATAAGCTCCTATCTTGTGCTACTCTTAGCAGATAAGCAATTTTGGGTCGGTTTATGTCTGCTAAGAGACCTCCAAGTGCTGGAGGGAAAAAAGTTGTCAACTGGTGTCCCTTCCTCTGGGGTCCACTAAGTCATCACACAGAACAATTATGGTGGGATCTAGTCTCTCTAGTGAGGTATTAAGCCAGGGCAAAAATTGCTTATTATAGTCTTAAAAGACCCCATTACCTCTTTTTATTCCATTAATGTTAGATCATTGTTCAGGCTAAATTCCAGTTTGGCTAATCACATTGTATCTGCCAGATTGCTTCTCTAATTGCAGAGCAGGTAAATGTAGCCAGAGGGACCTCAGGAGGTTGCCCCAAAGCACAATGAAAATCATACCTAGACCTTTCCTGTGTGGATATCCACAGTTCACATTTTTCTAAGGAGTCTTTCCATTCCTCACCAACTGCAGAGTTAAAAGATTTTCCTAATATCTTGCTTGAAAATGAAGCCAGTTACTTCTTGTCCTACTTCCAGTGGACCTAGGGAACCATTGGTTATTATGTCCTTCCAAAAAAATTATTCTTTTTTGGTTTGAAGAGTCTTGGCACATTCCCTCAAAACCTAATTTCCCTTTCAAAACAAGTACCAGTACTTCAGGCTTTCCCTGCAGGCTTGTCTTCCTGCACCTCTTAACACCTTTTTCCTCTGAATGAGACTCTCTCCAGTTTGTCTACCTGTTATTTAAGGAGGTGCCCAGAAGCAGCACACTCCAAGGAATAACCAATATCCAGCTCTTCAGCTTTGCACTCCTCTGCAGCAGCATCCCATGTGCCACTCGCATCCACCAAAGCCAGGATGTTATTCACTCCTCAACACAGCACTTAGGGAACAGAAAAGCACTGCACGCTGTAAAGCTCATCACACCTGGGACACAGGTGGAGGGACCGGAATAAACTTTGGAGATCCAAGAGGCTGCTTTAACCCATGCTGCTCCTTTGGTTTGGCTCTGCAAGGGCGAATCCACTCCTGCAAAGGCAGCCTAGTGTGACTCCCCGCACAGCTCCCAAAGCCCTGTCGTGTCAAACTCTGGTGTAATGTTAAAACATTGCTCCAGGCACACAGAATGAATAAACTTATAAAAGTTAAATCCCCATCCAAAACAGATCCAAAGCTATTACACCATGGGATATGGAAAGACAGATGGATAAATTTAACTTCAGAAAGACAGACAGATCAATTTAACTTCAGAATAACCAAGTTTTCTCCAAGAATTTTGGCTCCTCTTCATGAAGAGGCAGAGTAACTTCCTATAAAAGCAGTACCCAAAACTTACCATACTTTTAAAGATGTGAAGCCAGCTTGAAAACACTATGCATGCAATTAGGCAATGAAAACATCTGATATGTTTTTTAAACCAGATTTCTAGAAGAATTAAAAAGGACTCTTGGCATAAGCCCTACATATCACTGACACAAATGTAAATGACACTGTCATTCTAAAGTTAAAACCCAAATGTAAATTTAAGTAAAATCTTAGCAATAGTGTAATGCTAAACCAAATGAGGTTATTATGAGCCTGCTGTATTACTAAGTGCCAAACAATTATTCCACATAATTTCAAAGGTATCACTCCAAACTAATTTGCAGACAATTAAAGATGAGACTGTTATCAGCCATCACTGCAGAGAAGCAGTAACCTCTTGGAAATAGTTCCTATTTAAAGAAAACAAAAATCTTCAATCCAACGAGAAACAGCAAAAGACAATTAGTCTGCATTTATAAGGAAACAAAAGACAAATGCATACAAGTGTAAGTAACACCTAAAAAAATATAATCTCAAAAGAGTTTTTTGTTTTAGGCAATAATACATCATGTTTCAAAATATGTTATAATCCCAGGCAAAGTACAAATGGGCCCAGCAGCAAAATCTTACTCTTTGCTTTTAATCACTGAATGTAAATACTTTTATATTCCTAGATATGACATGAAAGAGCATCCAAAATAACATCAGGTTAACTTTGGCAGCGTGCCATACTCCCCACCTCCACGGAAATAAATCTGCCCAGAAGGCAAGGAATTCCAGCTTTTTTCAACCAGGCTCTTGAAGAGGGCTCCTCCCAAATTCAGTGCACAAGAGCCAACATAACCTTGCTATTCCAATTATTGTGACGAGAACTAGCTGTTACTTCAAATTCGAAATGCTTTTTTTTTTAAATTTTTTTTTGGCATGGCACCCTGGAATAACCTTTTAAAACATACCTCACATGTCCACAGCGCTCTGTGGGTGCACACCTGGCTCATACCTATTGCAGGAGCAGGTACACCTGGCAGAATCGGTGTGTTTCCATTTATCTGCTGCATATGTCACCAGATCAGTGCTTAACACAACCAGAGAGAAGAATCAGAGTTTATAAACATAATTTTATTAGCAACAATGCAGATTTAAGTGCTCCACCAAATATAAGTGGGATTATGAACTTCCATTTTTTTATACTTGCAGCACAACAAGACTCTTCCCATTCTTCAGATGACCATCACATGCTGTCAATGCTAAATCTTGCTTGTTATTTGTCAGCAAGAGCAGCAGCATCTGCTCTTTGGTAGGCTCAACCGGGAGCAAAACAGCTGGGCACAGCACAGCTCCCTGGAGCAGCACAGCTCCCTAGAGCACCAGAACAGGCAGCTCCAGCAGCTCCCGGAGATGTCACATAGCTAAATTGCTTTATTCCCTGCTGCTTTCAGCTAACATCTTTTATGTATGCATCTTAAGGCACAAACAGACGCTTGGAACCTTGGTCGTCAAACCCTTCCATCTGCTGCACAGTCATGGTCTCTGCTGATGGAGCCTCACCAGTGGTCAGGAGAAGCACAGGCAGTTTCCTGCAGACTTAGGGGCTATTTATGGACAAGTCTCCATCTTTCCCATCCTGTCTGTGTCTTTTTTTTCCCCTTTTGGTGATGGTGGTTGCTTGACTGCAGTTGTGCTTGGGAAATAAATAACATGACCCTGCCTGAGGAAACTTTAAAGTGATTCAAAGCAGGCACCAAATAATTTCCTTGTGTGCTTTTGCAATTTATTTTTTTATACAGCCACAAAGTAGGATATTCAGCTTCATCTGTGGAAACACTCTGTTCCTCAGTCTTCTGCATTAATTCAGTGATGTAAGTGTGAGCAGAGTTATAACCTAGAGGCACTAGGAAAACAGAGCAAAGTCTGGCCTTGCTGATTTTTCCTTGCTGCCATCCTGCTGGCTCACACATCCCAACATAGTCCAACATCATCCCTATAAACAGCAGGAGAGAAAAAACTCCCATACCTGAAAGCCTCTGTAGGCTTTAGAAATGGACTGACAATAGCTCACGGACAGACAGAAGACACTGAAAACACATAAAAGCCACAGCGAAAAGCAATCCCAACTGGATATAGCACAGATCTGTGCAAGGAGCCTGTCCCCCTCCTCCAGGCAGCAGTTACACACAGCAGCACAGCACACTGGCAGCAGTTGCACCCTGATGCCTTTCTCCAGAGCTGCTGGTAGAAGCCGCGGACCACCAATTTCAGCAACTTTTTTTGGTAAATGCCCCCATCTTGTCTTACAATAGTCTGATGTGAAATACCATGTTTCCTGATTTAAAAAAAAAAAAAAAAAAAATTTTATTTTTTTTTTTTTTTTTTTTAAAAAAAAAAAAAAAAAAAAAGTTAATTTTTTTTTATAGCTATTGTGATTCTTCTCATGAAAAAATGGCAGACCTCAGACCACTTTCACTTTTTTTTCCCATTACTTTTTCCCCTATATTTTTATTTAACAACTCTATTTCAAAACCAGAAATCCCTGGAAGTTCAGTCCTGCTATCCCCAAAACCTTAGCTTTAAGTAGATTTTTCTTAGCCTGAAGCAACATGTTCAAGTCAAATTGCTGAATACAGAAGGCACTGATGGTCTCAAACCTAACATGGCAACAACTCCACCCTCTATTATATATACTGATATTTCTCCCTTGACTTAACTAGAGGGATTCAAATGAGACCTCAGCAGCAATGTGCCCAGCACCACAAACCACAGGAGTGATGTCTCTTTCACACACTTCACCTGGAGATGCACCAAAACACACTTGGGCTCTCCAGAGCCTCGAGCTCTCCAACACCGCAAGGTGCTGCCAGTTCTCAGGTAAAATGAGCAGCCTCTCCACTACTTCCTCACTAGGATTTCCTCAAAAATCATTAACTAAATTAGGATGTGTTTTACTTTTGCTTCTCGTTTTTGACACCATTCTTAGCATATTTTCAAGAAACTCTCTGAATCCACAGGATTAGAGGCTTTTTTCCCCATTAATGCTGAAATTCTTCCATAATTAGAATCACTTAAAAGCTGCACTTTAGGATAATGCCAAGTAACAGAACATCAACAACAAAAGTCACAAAAACTGACACTGCAAGACCTAGGTACCTTGATGTGGTATCAATATCACAGCACAAGAGAACACCACATAGTCATTATTCTGAACAAATACGTGGCAATGTTGTCCTTATCACTGCCACAGTGGTGAAGGAAGCAAGGGACAATCTCATTTCTTCTAAACCTTTCAGGAAACCAGAGGCAGAAAGTAGCAGTTTATTTTTTCCATCACATTTTCCCGCAGAAGATGAGACAAACCTAGAAGTCAATCTATATATGAGTTCATTGTCCATCTCCTCATGAAATAAAAAATTAATTACTGGGGTGGAACAGGCAAAGAAAAGAAAGCAGATTTGTGCTTGAGACCCCGTGATCATAGGACATCTGGTCAGATGGTGTTTTGGATGTCAGCAAGTCTTCTCATCAAGGGAGTAAGGACAAGCTTTAGCCATTCTGCAGAAAACTGCTTTTATTCTTGTCGGGGCAAAGATCAGAAAGAGTTATTTATTTTGACCACAAAGGTGGTCTTGTGTCTAGCGAAATCCCATGTGCTCCTCCTCATGATCATTCCAGCTTCTTTAAGAACCCGCACATCTCTGCATGGACCATCACTACTGCACCCTGACAGTAGGGCCCCAAAGTACATGACAAACTACTCCTTCACCGCCCTCAAAGCTGGCTCTTCTCTCCCTGAAAGACTGCAAAGAAAACTCCACAAAATAAATATCTGAATCTCTAAGCAGTTCCTGAGACCGTGGCACCTGCCAAAACCAAAGACGACACAGAGATCATTGAAGAAGGCAACATCTCGCTGCTGGCCACACAGGCAGCTGATTGGGGGCTGAAGGTAGCACTGGCGCTCCTCATGCTTGCTGAACTCCAGGTGCTAATGGGTCCTCACTCCTCCAAAAGGCTTTACAGTCATTGCCACGTAGGAACCTAATTACAGGTTTACCTCACAGCTCATTCCCTAACTCACTAATTCTCATGCAGACCAGGTCTTAGGACGCTTTCTTGATGGCCTTCTGCAATGCAATGGCACTCGGTTGCCAAGAACGCCAAGGACCATGGTCTTTGCCCAAGTTTGATCCTGTTCCGGGTGCATCAGCCTGCGGAGCCCACCTGGTTACTCGGGGTCACTGTCACCTTCTCAGACCAAGCTCTCACCTCGTCCAGCCCCGCTCCAGCACATTCCCCCTTCCCTGCAGCTGAGCAGCACTGCTCAAAAAGTCGCTTGACCACTTCCCAAGAAGTCGTCATCACACCCCACCACCTCGCTTCACCACCGCCCTCTCGGCCGCCTCTTCTCAGGTACCAGCCCCATCTCCTCCCCGGGTGCCCGCTCACCCTCAGCCCCTCGCAGGGAGCCGGGGTCTCCTGTCGCGACACGGCGGCCGCTCCCCCGAGCCCACCCTACCTTCCTGCGGCGGCCGCCCGGGGGCTGCGGGGCGCAGCAGGCGGGCGCGGCGCTGCCCCGCCGCCCGCTCCGCACGTAGGTGACCCTCCGACGGCCACCCCCCGCCAGCG